>QBDW01004940.1:0-154824 GCA_003261595.1 Maconellicoccus hirsutus
AAATTTCCTTTGTATCTACTACCATTTTTCCTTTTCGTTAGTTATTAATGCGTAATGATATAATTTCTGCACCGTTTTATATGCATGCTCACTAATAAATGGAATTTTTCCTATCTTATATATCATTCTAACACTATTAAAAAAACAAAGTATGGTTAAACAATTTTGCCCCCCCTGAAATTTCATTTGCCCCTCCTGAACATTTCGGCTAGCTACAGGGCCGTCACCATGACATGTCATCATAATGTGATCATGAGATATCACCATGACATGTTATTTGACATATCACTGAGACATGATTATGTGTCACTCACAATCATAATCATGACACTTTACCATTCCAATGACGTTCGTCATTACAAGTCATCACATATCACATGTCAATCGTAACCACAACACATTACCATGATAATGACTTGTTATGGTATAGTATATCACTCATGATCATGATATGCCAATATAACAATGATGTGCCATCTACGAATTGTTATGATAACATGAAGATATCAAGAATCATTCATGAGAATGACATGTTGCCATGACAACGGCTTGTGTCATCGTATATGTCACTCATGATCATGATATGTCACCATAACAATGACCTGTCACCTATGACCAGTTATCATGAAATGAAAATATCAAAATCACTTATGAGCATGACACGTCACCATGGCGCTTTTCAATTTTGTGCGTCATTACAAAGCCATGAAAATATCAAAAGATATTAAATTTTGTACGATTACGGAATTTCCGGCATTTTTTCCACAACATAAACAAACTTTAGCATGCACTAAAAATATTCAATTTTTCCTCAAATAAGTGATCCATTTTCAGCTCTATTATACACCACGTAACGAGCGCCATTACAGCAATATCTGAATAAAGTTTACATTAACTTTTCGCATATTTAAGCTGACGTGATAATGAGAAAATAAAAAATCATCCCAGTATTTCTCGCATAAGGCGATATTATCCAACTCCGCAGCACATAATAAGTAGCAATTAACGAAAACCATTTCTTTTTGCAGGTTTTTAGGTTTTTGAAGTCTTGGCCAAATTTAATAACTCGACTAAACCTTATACCAGGCACGTATATCATAGCTAAGTGAGCCCCTCCCCCTGAACGAAAAATTCTCCTAACATAAAAAAATAACGCGCTAATAGCCGTTTATCGCTTTGCTCGTTACACCATCAGATTCACGATTGCGTATTCCCTGAGATGATAAAATTTAAGCATGTTGGTAAAATGTAGGACATGCATCGTTTTATTTTTTTTTATTTTTCTATGTCTACGTTCAGTTTTTCGAAGAGCTATAAAAGAATTCCGGTATTTAAACAGTCTCTTGCGTAAATATAAAAATAATAATTTTATATACTATAACACATTTGGAATGTCTAAAACCCTTTTTACGGTATCAATATATGAAAACGTTTTCGACGATGCAGCTTTTCAAAAATTTATCACGAGCTATAAAACTCGTTCATCCAACGGTATCACGAATTCCAGGTGGATATTTGGATTCGGAGCCAGATATGACTATAAATTTGCGAATCGTTCGCATGAAGAACACAGAGAAAAAAAAGAAATAAACAAGAATGTACGAGCAATGTGTACTCGAGATAATTCCCGCGTTAAAAAAAAGAAACAGTGCAGTTAGGAAGAACGGAAAAATGGAAGACAAAATACTCAAGATTTAGATACTATGAAGAAAATTCCGAAAAACATGGGTTCCGTGGAACGGTGCCAATCTACCGTCCCAAGGGAGTAGTAAGCTGGGCTAAAGCTAACTGTGTAGACCATTAAATTGCGGTATTTTCGATAGCAAGCCGCAAGGACCGTGTGCGAATCCGTTCATATATTCTTATTCCAACGTGTCTGTTACCAACTGAAGCTGCTGCGTGGTTAAAAATTGAAAATTCCACGCTTGTGGACGACTCGTGGAAATATTCCTCGTCGCGCGCTCTTTTAATGCTTTTTTCAATCCAAACGCTTGTTGCCGTAAAAATGTCTCAAGTAAATTTTATATTTCAAATGTCGAAGCATGAAACCTCGTCATTTGGAAAACTGTTTACTGAGCACTTCGCGAAATTAATTGCAACAAGTTATTGTATACCTCGTGATACCTCGTGGCGAAATTTACATCGAGTTGGATAACCACGCTGTGAATTTTACGCTTTATTCTTGTTTTCAAAGGTAATTCACCATATGGACGAGGATTCGAAAATAAATTATATGCCGCATATGGCGATGAAAAAATTACGAAAAAATTCAAATGTTCAAAAAAAGCAAGATAATTGAAAAATACTTCAAAACGTATCGTTATTCCGCAAACGGTAGTAAATTAATTTGAAAAAATTAATCTTGTCAGTACATTTAATTTAATTCAAAAATTGATGCTTCAAAATACTCGCGAATTAATGAATACGTATTCATTAATTATTTAACGCTACGAAGGGGTAAAAAAAATAAAAGGATAAAATGAACAAATTACATTAACTTTGAAAAATTAACGCGATGACAGTTATATAATGAGCTTAGAGGGTCCTCGGTGATTACAAATTAATATGGACAGAAAATGTTCGGAAATGGTGACCTGCAAAGGTAACGGTTCATAGAAGACTTAACAACTGATATTAAGCCGCTTATAACAAAACGACATCTTTCCACAATTTTATCTGGCGCTTATCGAGAAAATATTTTCATTCAAATATCCGCTCGTACGAAAACATATCGGATACGATTTTACAAAAAGATAATCATTCGTTTCTGGTAACATCGACGTGCTTGACTTAAATCCTTCGTTTTCACACCACCTGCGATATTTTTGAAGAGAAATAATTTTGCTGGTAACATTATGGTATTCTAACATCGTCACATAATTAATCGTCAAATTCTTCTAATCTAAACAAAATAATCAAAAGTTTTCTTTTCGACATAAATCTAATAATAATAATAATAATAATAATAAAAACAAATCAAACAGAAAATAGCGAAGTATTATACTGAATAAGAAACAAAAGATGAAATTTATATTCATGAAGTTCATAAATAACGCGCCCAAAGGGATTCTGAACGTAATTAGGTGTAAGATACAAAAAAGACGCCATCCTATGAAAATTTTAATTTTCTTCCATTTTCTTTAGCGTATCCTTGCTATTTACTTGAATATTTCATATTGATGCGCACACCTTTTACTTGGTACCTAATATATACTTTTGAGATGATTAATTTCATTCGCAGATAATTATGAATTTTGGTAGACCACTTCAACGGTTTTGAAACTGTCTCGAGTCAAACTACGAGTATTTTTCATTGTGGTTGTTTCTGGTAAGATATGTCTAAAAATTTGTTTTCCATCTACGATACTTCTCTTCAAGACAAAGCAATAAATGAAATAATGAGAAATTTTGCGCCTATTAATTAATCAATTTAGACTTCGGTAGTTATCAGTTTATCGTGAGAATTGTAGAAATGAAAAATACGTTAATGAGTAAAAATACTAAATTACACGAGGTAAGTAATTCGTTAAAATTTTTTTGCAAAGTAATCGACTTCGAGTTGAAGTTCGAGTTTAAGATTGAATATCGAAGTTACTCGAATTATAACTTATTAAACTGTATATCTACTTGTAAGCAACAGCCAGTCATATCTATCCCTTCCACCCTTTCATTTCTCACTTCCTCCGAAGTTTTGGAGACTCGTGAATGTATTCATTGAAATAAACTTTCACACACAATTTTCATAATCATTTTTATAGTTTACGTTAAAAAATAAGCGTGGTTTCGTTGCCTCTTCCAATTCACGAAGTATATACAAATTTCCATTGACGCGTTAAGAATTTAGTTTTTTATGCTTGAAATTTTTCATTATCGCGAGTATAACAACACTGCCTATAATTTTATGCTGTGTTCCTTTAATTTCACTTCTATGTACGTTGTACATACATTTACATACGTACATTGAACAAGAAATCCCATCCGCGAGTTTTTGCCGGAATTTCATTATTCACGGCGAAATGCGTATGCAATTTTATTAACGTTTATGTTCGTCGCTGGTAAGCTGTAAAAATGAATTTTTACATGATGCTATCGTAACAGCGAAACATGTTTAGTGCTTTTTAGGCAAAGAAGGAACGATACTGTTTTTATATTAAGATTTACACATAATCTGTAGAACTTTTCTTTAGATGGGACTCCGGGTATAGTGAATTACATAACCAATTTTTGCAGGGAAAAGCACTAAATTCCCTGTAACTGCCCGGGAAAATTAAAATCGTGGAATATCGCTTTATCAGACAAACAAGTGCATGTTTTAGGACATTATATCGAAAAATTGTCCCATTTGATCATCAACTAAAGTTGCAGGATTTTAAAACCTTCAAAATAAGGTCCTGTAACTTCAATTTTTCATTAAATTGAGCAATTTTTTGATATAATATTTTTAAACGTAAATTTAGCTGTCCAATAGAGCGATAATCAGCAATTACAATTTTTCCGACCAGTTACTAGGATTTTAAGGCTTTTTCCTGCAATAATTGGTTACGCAACCCACTAAACCCATAGTCCCGTCTTAATTAGTTCTTCATTGTATTTACTTTGAACCTAAACTTTATCAATTCGTATTCATATGACTTTGTACTTCATAAATTATTTACTTACTACAACTAGTTCAGACAATTACTCATAAAAATTGGATCACGTTAAGATGAAAATAATACTTCCATCGGCTATTATTTCTTGGTAAATACATAGCGAGGAGTTCTAAAGTATGCAACTTACAATACGTACCATGGGATTCAATTTTTGTCTCAACTAAATCCTGAAGTATCCTAGAAACAAATTTATTTGGAAATTGGGATCTCATATGTTGAATTAGTTGCATATCATGCCCCTTGATGCGATGTCTTAAAAAATTAAAGATGTCAAAGAAATTGCATAACTTTGGTTTCCACAACAATGCCTCTATAATCCACAATGTAGTATGGTCTACTTAAATTTCGAATTGAGCTTCATTCGTTGAAATTTACATATGTTTCGTGAATGGGTTGTTAAGTAAAACTGACACGAATCGTAATAAAATTAAATATATTTATTTAATACGATGTATAAACAAAACATCAGTTTATAATATTCCATATCGTTGAAAACCGATAATTTATAAGATGAAAATAACATGAAAAAAATATACAAACAACATTTACATTTCTATAATTATCGTAAATTTAAAATTGGTTACTTTGTACTTACGTATAATAAGTTTATATTATGTTTAAAATAAGGAAAAACAAAATGATTCGAAATAAATTCAAATAAATACAACCAAACATAATGACTAAATCATAAAAACGTTTTAGAGATAAAAAAAAATGTACAAATAGAAAATTCGCATCAAGCGTATGCCTATATAGAAACGTTTTAACGTAATAATTTCAAATATAATACACAATTTTACTACAAGTACTTGGTTGTTGAAAGTTACCATCAGAAAGGTAGATATATACAAAGAGATAGTTCGGGGGGGGGGGAGAAAAACAGTAGTAATAAACAATTTTATCAACTAAAAATTAGCCGTTTTCATATATAGCGAAAGAAATGTTGAAATGTTTCAATTTCACCTTCCCCCTTATGCTTCGTTTATGTATATGTACATTTTTGGCCCTTTGGGAAAACACAATGTTATTTCCTGTTGCTTTCTGCGGGTAATTATTAGAGCTTCCCTTCTCGAGGGCGAGGTGTCGTTACTTATTAAAATTATACTTTCGCGAACCGGCACATTTCTACATAGAAACCCGAGTAAATTTTTGTTCTTTCTCGGTATTTAAATTACTACAACGAGATGTTTTGTTTTTCCAACCTCGACAACTGTGTTTTTCTTTTTTATACGACGATGTGAAAAATAGGGTAACTATATGCCTTATGTATAATATTCGCTCTCGTATAAAAAAGCTTAATAAAATTCGCGTGATTTCTGCGAATTCCAAATGCTTCTATACGTGTCCACCGATGACCTACATGCAACGGGTAATCGTCCAGAAAAATAAAGGCTTTTTACTGATTACTCGATTCGCGTTACCAAACAACTTTACGCCATATGGGATTCATAAAAAAAATTGCAAAAAGTAATTTTCGTAGTAGTTTTGTTTAAAAGTCTCTCCGTTCAAAATATAAACTCGTAACCAACGTTTTTCTAGATACATATATTATGTATTAAAAAAAAAAAAAGATGAAAAAAGAATGAGAAAATTAAGAAACGTAACGTGAACCTCGACTTAAATTGCAATCTTGGCACGTTTTCATTAAAACCGATAATGACTCGTTAATTAAAAGTTTTTAAGACCTCATTTACCTCCGAAGTTGCAAAAACTGGCAAAATTTATTCAACTTTTCGTCGGTGTGATATTCACCTGAAACTAAACCAAAAATTTCCACAAAACTTCATTTTAACACTAGCTATAGGTTTCTTCTCTTTACTAAATGCATTAATTGCCGTTTAAAATCAAAGATTTGATAGGTATTGGTTGGTTTTTAAAAATAAAACTTTTTTTTCGCAGTTCACAAAACGCCGTAAGAGAAAATTAGTAAGTTCTTTAGAAACCAATGCCTCTGACGAACAACCTTTTTAAATACTATCCTCGAGCAACTTTCTCAACTGATTAGCTTCTGAACATTTTTCTTTATCTGTTCTTCTGAACGTATTTTTACCTCTCTTCATCCCATGTTAGTATTTTTACGTTATTTCCCAAAGAGAGAGGAAAAAAAACGTATTTTAAAATCGCAGGCAAAAATTAGCCTCTAGCTTTTTAATGTTCTGATGATTTTTTTTCCACTACTAATGAAGCTCATTTACATTTATAATAAAAACTTGGCATTTTTTAATACATTTTCGAATTTCATCCGTCGAAAGTACTCTTTTTTCTGTTTTTAATTATCTCGTTTAATTAAACCGGAGGTTATTTCGCAATAGCGCGTAAAAAATATACCACATTTACTTTGACTAAATTCTAATATTTCGGTTCCGCGCGGTTTTTCTACGTTACGACAAACACCTTACGTACATATAAAAGGAAACATGGTACTCGAACGTAAAAAGAAAATTACAAAATGAATTCACAATTCGAGAGGAAGGAAAAATTCAAACTCTAAAGAAAAAAAACGTTCTTTATATAAAAAATTTACCGACGCGTTAATTCTGTACAATTTGACCGCGAGAGGGCGTTCGAGTGTCAAATTTGACGTTAGACTTATCGAAAATCAACAAAATACATTTTATACATCGTCGTAATCGAGAGTTTTGTCGCGTATCTAAATACTAAATCAATCCTATATCACCGTTTTATCTTACAGTTAAAGTTATCAGCGGTAACACCACAAACCATAACATTACGTCGGCAGCTGATCCTGACGAAGATTTTCGACGCGATATTGCGGCCATTTTATCACCTGTAACCAACACCATATCACGAATATAAATTAACAATCTATACGACCTTTTATGTATATGAACTATGTGCGTCTCTGCATCGCAATAACATAAATCGGTAATTTTCGAATGTTTTACGTCGTCGTTAGATGAAGCATGTACCCTGCAAAAGTATATTTTACCACTTGGGCCCTTACCCAAGTAATGTAATTGTATAAACGAGTAGTTGCCCATATCCACCATTATGAACATCCAAATGTTTACTGTATAGGCATCTACTGCCTATATACTTGTGATATATATTACATACATCGTCGAGTACCTATAAGTGAATGTACTCGTATATTACGTATACCTGTTAGGCTGTTATAAACGAAGGCATATGCGTGTATGCGGTTAAATATTCATGAAATTTTGTGCTTGACCTATTTTAAAGTGCTAATTTAGACGTTAATTTAGGCTCAAAATAGTATTAATTTAGTGATAAAACTTTTACCGCTGAGGTTACAAAAGAAACCTCGTTTAACATGATATTCTGAAATTCCTTTACAAAAAGTACTTTTCTTATTTTTTTCCTTTCACAATGCGGTCGATGGAATTAAGAAACTGGTTCGGATTCGAAGAAATTTAAATTCACTTTCCGTGAGCTAAAAGTTTAATGGCGCCTTTCAAATAAGTGTCCCTCCCTATTCCAAATAAAATTAATTTTGGTGCAAAAATTTATCAAGAAGTTTCTATGGGGCGCCAATATTTTTTGGATAATTACAAAATAATTGATATGACTTCTCCTTGAAATTAAAGCGTAAAAATTATTTTTATCTTTTGACATTGGTATATTTTTCAGTTACTTGAGGTTCAATTTTCTATTTTTAGATTGCTTGTTCTTCAAAACTTATTTTAATTGTACTTTATTCATTTTTAAAATTTTTTTGAGGCAAAATATTCAATTTTTTTGTTTTTTTTTTTAATTTTTTGAGGTACAATTTTAAATTTTTAGATTTTTTGTTCTTCAAAATTAATTTCAATTGTATTTTTTTTCAAATTTTTTTTATGCATATTTTTTAATTTTTAGATGTTTTTGTTTTTTAAAGTGAATTTTATTTTAATTTTTTTTTTCAATTTTTGGATTTTTTCATCTTCAAAAATTCTTTAAATGTACTTTTTGTAAATTTTTTATTTATTTTTATTTTTTGGAGCACCATTTTCATTAAAAAAATTTTTTTAATTGTACTTTATTCAATTTTTAAATTTTTTTCCGATCTCAAATTTTACCACTTTGGGCTATAGCTCCCTCAGTCCGACTGTAAATACGTGTCTGCTTTTCGGCGATAAGTAATAGTAATTGCTTTCTTTTTTTTAAACAGATGTATCATAGTTCAAAAGTTGTAAAAATTCTTTCAATTTTTAATGGGCGATTATTTTTTTCAAGAAATGTTGGAGAATAACATCAACATTTAGGGATCTACATTCACCAGGACCTAGATGTCACAGTCAGTGGTTAAAACAGGACTACAGGTATAGCGGGTTGCATAATCAATTTTTGCGGAAAAATCCCTAAAATCCCTGTAATTACTCGGGTAAATTGTAGTTGCTAATTATTACTCCATAGGACAAATAAGTATACGTTTAAGAATACTATATCGAAAAATTGCTCAATTTAATGAAAAATTGAAGTAACAGGACCTTATTTTGAGGTTTCTAAGATCCTACAACTTCAGTTGCTGATCAAATTAGACAATTTCTTGATATGATATACTAAAACATACACTTGTATGTCCGGCAGAGCGATATCTGCAATTTTAATTTTCCTGAGCATTTACAAGGATTTTATTGCTTTTCCAGTAAAAATTGGTTATGCAACCCACTACACCCGTAGACCCGTCCTAATCCGGAACTGCAGATATGCAAACCATTCTACCAACGCCAGAAGCATCCGATAAAATCCATACCTATAAGAAACGATTAAAAATTTTCCGTAGTTATTACCATACACAAGCCATAAAGTTTAATTGAATAACTAACGAATACTTTTAATTAATCAATTTAAACTCGAATCGATTTCCTAATGTAAACGAAAAGTCCCATTAACGCTAACCGTTGAAAGTTAAAATTAACGACAATCGAACGAAATTACACAATACCAATGCCAAAACACCATTTAAATCGCGAAGCCGCCCTTTTACCGTTTTAAATATTACACTACTACTTTGCATCACAAGTACCACAGCGCTTATTACAGTGATATCCAAAACATGTGACAGACTTTCACTTAGGCG
This sequence comes from Maconellicoccus hirsutus, assembly GCA_003261595.1. Taxonomy (NCBI): domain Eukaryota; kingdom Metazoa; phylum Arthropoda; class Insecta; order Hemiptera; family Pseudococcidae; genus Maconellicoccus; species Maconellicoccus hirsutus. Next base: position 9,697 of record QBDW01004940.1, read on the forward strand.
TTACTATTACAATGCCATATTTCTAATTAATTTTCAGTTCTCGCGCTATAGTCGAAGAAAATGAAATTATCATCGTAATTAACAAAAAAAAAATCTCTTGATGGATTAAATTCTTTTCTTTTTTTAATAACTTTGGCAAAAAAAATATAATTCAAATTTCTCATCTAATAATCGAAGAAAAGAAAGTAGCGTGAATAAATTAGGATTTTTTTCGAATATTTTGTAAATTTGCCAAAGCGTCAAACGGATTTGCTTCGAATTACAATATTTTATAGGAAGTTTTTTTCCATTTTGAAATTCGCACGCTCGAATTCTCAAATCGACGGAAATTTGTTCGGCGGTCAATGATTATATTTGTTAGGTAGAGTCGAACCGAACCGGATGAGGCGAAAGAAGGAAGGTAAAAGCAAAGAACACTACTTTAACGATTAGCCATCATCGAATATTTGGATTTTAATTAGATAAGCATTATTCGGTAAAGATAGGCGGTTAACTGGCGAATTATCGATAGACTGAAAACTACTTTACTACACCCTGAGGTATTATGAGAAAGGTAATGTTTTCTGAAATCGCGATACGTAACAAGAAGAGGTACGCAATAGTATCGCCTTTCCCGTTTAACGTTGAACTCATATTATTAATGATAAATACTTCGGAGATGGTATTTATTAACATTCGGAATTAATTTTCCCTTCTTTTATCATATTTCATAAAAGGAACGTCTACACAAGTTTCACGTTATGTATAGCATTACAGTATGCACTATATTTTCCCAATTGGACTCCATCTTGCCTATCTTGACTTCATAACTAAGTAACATTAATTCCACTTTTGGATGGTGTTTTGACCCACTATTTCAAATTCTAATACTTCGTTGCGTTGCTGGATCGTTATCATATTACGTTTTTAGTTACTTGCGTGAAAACTACCTACCATTTTTCTTTCGAGTCTCTTTTTCAGGCGAAACACGCGTCGGGGGAGAAGTTACTGGTTTGGTAATACCGAAAAGTAAACGTACTCGAAAGAAGTTGAGTTTTGCCGGAGAATGTGCCATGATACGAGTATATAGTTTATTCGAAACATTGGACTTTTTTTTTTTTATAAATGCGCGAGAATAAACAAGAAATTTTAATAATTTTTTACGTCTTTTACGTTTTCTCTTTTTTTTTGACGATGGCGTAATATGGCAATGGTAGATGGCTAACTGTAAATATACGGTTATAACTCCTTAATTTTTGTACATTTGCCAAGTATTAAATCCAAAAATTTCACACCGCATATTAAAACTACCTTTTTTTCGTTGAGAAATATTTCAACATTCATAAATTTTCGGAAAGACCCCCGTTTGGTGGTTAAAAATGCCGCATTTACGGGCCTTTGTACACTTTCAGCGGTTTCGAAGCATTTTGCCGAGCGCTAGTAAAGTTTATGATGACCCTTAATAATTTCCGCAAATGGATAAACGTTCTAGAAGCATTTCGCCTCAACTTTCTATTCTGTTTGCAACTTTTCTCGGTGGTGCGATTCCAGTGTTCTGGTTCTATATCTATACATATTTCTCTATATGCGCGAATGGTAAGAGAGAGAGACAGAGCTGTATGTTTGCAGGAAACAAATGTATTTCCTATGCGCGAAAAACAAAAGTATATATATTGCTCGAGTATAGGAAACGACGAGAATGGAGAAAGGTTATTCTGCACGTTTTCGTATACAGCACGATATAGTTGAAATGTGTGCGTCGTATGTGTACACCTGTATGCGTATTGCGTATATATATGGAAATTCAAACGGCGGCAGGTTTTTTTCTCTTTCGGGCTTTTTTGGTATAGATGAAAAACGATTATGGCCGTAGAGAAGGTTATAATTTACGAGGTAAGCAATTTATTGAACGCGACGATGAAATTTTTACGATGAGGTTTGTCGTAGAGCGAGCATTATGCCGATACGACGACCGTAGGCAGCTAAGCAAGCACGCGAATTATTACCTATCGTTAGCGATAGTCTCACAGATTGAAGATTGGCGTGTTTGTGGTGCCTGCAGTTGGTGTGTAGTTGTTTCACTTTGCGGTATTTGCCATTGATTGTTTTTTTTCTCATTTCTATTTTTATACAGTTTTTTATTTCAGGAGGCCATCCAACTGTTTTGAAATGGCCTTGAAAGGAGAACATAGCAGAACAAAATGACTTCGAAAATTCTATCAAAATATTCTGTGAGATTCGTGGGTTTCTGTTTCTTTCCAAGAGGTAAAATGACGAACTTTTGTTTAATGATTGTTGAGATGTAACTTGGCGTTTATGGGTTTAGTTGGGATGGGACTGTGGGTATAATGAGTTGCATAACCAATTTTTGCAGGAAAAAACAACAAAATCCCTGTAACTATCAAAGAATATTAAAATTGAGGAATATCGTTTTATCAGACAAACCAGTGTATGTTTCAAGATATCATATCAAAAAATTGTCTCATTTGCTCAACAACTGAAACTGTAGGATCTTAGAAACCTCAAAGTAAAGTCCTGTAATTTCAATTTGTTGATATAATATGCTTGGATGTATACTTATTTGACTGATAGAGCGATAATCTGCAATTACAATTTTCCACAGCGGTTATAGGGATTTTAGTGTTTTTCCTACAAAAATTGGTTATGCAACCCACTACATCCATGGTCTCGTCTTAAGATTTTTCCTTGCATTATCATCTCTCATCTTTCAAAAGTTTCTGAGGAGTATTGATTTTGAACAATCTTTTGAAAAGAATTACAATATTACACAAATATGTCCCCTGTTCTCACAGAAACCAGCTTCAACACGAGTACTAAGATTTCTGAAAATTGGCTTCAGTAGAGAAATGCGTATAAATGTATATTATATGAGAAGCCCACACAACCACTCATATTATTACTGCATAACTATCACGAAAACAGAACTCATTTTTCAACAAACTTCTTCAATTCGCTAAAACGGATCAAAAACGAAAGAAGTACATATTTCCACATGAATTTTTTATTAGCGAAGATAAAGGGCGTAGGTTTTTCAATGTTTCGTATCTCTCCAAAAGGAATTTTCTGGTCATAAATTACTTAAATTCTTTTCCACTTGGTGTTTTAATTAATGTTGTGTAGTCGTGTTTTTCAACGCGAATATAATGAAGAAAATCTCTCATTCGACGTAAATAATTTTGTATTTTTGTGTGAATAATTCAACAAGATATTAATTTAGCGATGAAAAAAGATAGTTTTTTGGTGCGTTCTTTCTACTTTGGAAGACAAAAGAGAGTGAAATTTCGCCAACGAAAGGATGAAATTGGCCGCATAGTCGTCATTTTCTAATTTCGCGCAGAGATTTCATTTTTGTAATGTCAAAATTGAAACATTTAGTAAGGAATGTAAATGAAACTTGTCAGCGAAATATTCGACGTTAATACATTTTTTTTTCTTCAAATATACGTACCTGTGCACGTACATTTCCTACATTTTTCAACAATTGCCTTACAATGATGTCGTTTCGATGAATTCAACAAAAAAAAAAAAAAAAAAAAGAAACGCGTACAGGGAGTCGACAAAAATAATAAAGAAAAGTTTAATTTTAACTCGTTCTTAGAACGAAAAATGATTAAATTACAGAATATTTTACGTGGAAATTTTTTTTCAAATCCCGGTCATGCTTTTCCTTTTGGGAAAACGAAATAAGCTAACTGTGAAAAGGTTATGTAAATTTTTAACAGTCAGTGTCATAGCATTCAAATGAGGAAGAAAATCTGGACATGAGCTCGAAGCAAATTTATCGAAGAAAATCGACAAAATGATTGAATTATTAAAAAAAGTGAACTGCCCGTTATTAATCTACACAATATAAAAACATGACAAATACAAATAAGTGATAGGACCGATAAGGACTAAGTTTGAGCAAAGGAGCAATAAAACTGCGAATGTATTTAAGATGGGAGCACGGGTATAGCGGGTTGCATAACCAATTTTTGCAGGAAAAGCGCCAAATTTCTGTAACTGCTCAGGATAATTATTGTAAAATCGTGGAATATCGCTCTATCGAACAAACAAATGCAAGTTTTAGAATATCACATCAAAAAATTGTCCATTTGATCAGCAACTGAAGTTGTGGGATCTTAGAAATCTCAAAATAAGGTCTTGTAACTTCAATTTTTCATAAAATTGAGCATTTTTTCGAAATACTATTCTTAAACGAATGCTCATTTGTCTGATACGGCGATAATCAGCGATTACAAATTTCCCGAGCAGTTACTGGGATTTTAGTGCTTTTTCCTGCAAAAATTGGTTATGCAACCCGCTATACCTGGCAAGTCATTGAAATGAAACATTCTGGAAACAAAATGAGAACTAAAATTTGCCAATGATTGAAGTAGGGGTTTAAATTTGTTTTCTTGCAAACCACTAGTTCTTGATCGACAATTTGATAAGTATAACTTTCACCGAATATTTCATATCAGTCGATTTAACATTCAATTTTAAATATTCATCCGGTACACAAGTCGTGCGAATTCAGAAAAAAAAGACTTACGAATGGGATAAACTGGGGAAAAAATTTAACAACAAAAGTTGTAAAAGTTGAAAAAAATTGTTAAGAAAACTGAAATAACGCTTAAAAAAACTTCCACAATAAAGCATCCGCTTATTATTTTTCTCACATATTAACAAAGAGAAGCTTCCTCTTTGTTTTCTGGCAGTGGATTTTTTCTCGTTGGTTACTCTTTCATTTCATTTTTTTTCGGGAGTAAATGCGTTTTTTCAGCTTGTTTGGCCGTTAATAACTTTAAGAATGAATCTTTGTTGCGTATAATATCATAAAGAGACATGCAAAGTTTTGCACAATGTGTACCCTCTTAATAGTTGTTTGCAAAACTAAAAAAGTTTTCATATTCAAAAAAGCTCCAAAAATCTTTTAAACTTTTCTAGCTTATACTATCCTTTTCGAAAAGCATGTAAATTATTATGAAAACGAAAAAAAAAAAAAAGGAAAATCGGTTATGTTTTAAAACAGAATTTTTTTAATCGAAGTTTTATATTTGATGTCTTTAATTTTGAAATAAAAAATTGATTTTTTTGGCGACAACTGTAACATTATTTCCAATTTTAAAAGCAGCGTCGTATGAAGGGTTCTTTTCACAATCAATGATAAGTACAAAAGCTCCGTAACCGTTGAATTTATGCTTCGTTCGCCCTCGTTAATTGATTTGTGTTGGTAAGAGATTTATTTCTGTTACTGTTTTTTAGAATCAAATTTTGTCGATTCTAAAAGAAATTACACGCAATACCAACTACGTCCTTAAACACTCTTTTTGGAAATTTTACTAACTAAAATTTATACCTTAAAAAAAAAACTGTAAAATATCTTACCTTCGGATACAAATACTAAAATTGAAGCAGCTAATGTATTAGGAGCGGAACATGTATAGTTCCCGCTGTCTGCCTCCGTAGCATCTAGTATTGTGAGCTTGCTTTGGGTACGTGGACTTGGATCCGTTTCGACCGTAATGCCTCCTCGAGACGTGTCGTAATTAATCATTTTAGAATTATGGTACCAAAATACGTATTGCGGTGGTTGTGTGCTCTGAAAATGTTACCGGTATAGTTTTGTTATTTATGACAGAAAATTATTTAAAAACAGCTCACCACCGTTATAAACTTTGATAATAAATCGAATCGTATGTGCGCCCTAACATGAAATGCGTACACGTGTTTACTCACCTTTTCTATAACACATAGTAAATGTATCGGACTTCCCAAGTCCACGTGATGGTCGGTAGGTGCTCCTATGATGAACGCCTCTGGTACGACTATGTTTAAATTTACAAAATGTGACATGATTCCAGTACCCGTTGACACCTGAAAAATACAAAATTATAAGTAACTCTACACGTTCCTTTGGTTTTCACTTTTTAGCACAAAAAATCAAAAAATGACAAAAAAAAATGATATCGAAAACACTATAGGAAATATATTCACGAGAAATAGTAATAATTCATTGGTTTATAAAATCAACAGACATTTTGTATTTTTATTACAAAACGGTAGACAATAAAATTTAAATGGCGAAGTTTCGGTGTAGCATTTTAAAACGCGACTATAAAACGCATCTACAATCGAATTTCGCGCGCTGTTCCATTTATGGAAATAAACCGTAAAAGAAATATGGTTGAAAATTTTACGATTCGTCTTTATAGTCCTGTTATTATTTATTATGAAATGTATGTACGAATCAAAAATGTAACAGGGTGACAAAGTATTATAGATTTTATAGCGAATAAGGCTGCCGGTCTCGTGAATAAAATTCATTTTAGTTGTTTTCCTCATAGAAAAAAGCTATCTCAATGCGCTTATACGAATGGTTAAAAGATTATCCTGGAATTTTATTTCTTGTGTTGTACAGAAAATTTCGAATTTAGGTATCTATGCGTTACCAGGATACTTGGACTTTACTTCGTATAGGCAACGCTAGTTAAGAAATGATCCTAAATTTTGTTTCTCTTTTTACATATTCAACATCCAACGAAGGTGCGAAATTAACGAAGCACCTAAACTAATCGTTTTACAAAAAATGTTTTGCATAATTTCGATTAATTTACTCTATTCACTTCCATAAAGTATTTGCTGGGCCAACTGGTAGGGGGGGGAGGTCCTTCGAGCCCGGATTTTCTAGGAGGCCACGCGTGTTTTAAGCCTTAGGAAAAAATGACAGGGAAAGGGGCTCTGAATAATTTTTCTCCGGGGTCCGGATTTTCTTTGCACGGTCCTGAGTACTTGAACGCAAGGAAAACTCGATATATACAGGGTGTTTTGATCTTGATCTTTTGAGTCTTCAGGTAACAGGTAAGATATCTGTAGACTCACTACATACATATTTCATTTCGCTGAACGCTGGAGAGAACAAATAAAAGTAATGCTTCCATTTGAAACAAATTCTCTTCAGAAATATTTCTTAAACAGTTTTATTTTCTCAGCGAAACAGCAAATTATTGCCATTATAAATTGCAGTGTTCAAAGAAAAGTAAATATATGTGATATATGAACAAAAAAACCCAGCTTTTGCACCTTCTTATGTGTTTCTAAAGTAAAATTAGATTTTGTCAAAGTTAAGAATTCTTCTTTAATGAAACTAACTACCAAAAATTATCCGCTTATAGGAGAAAAATGAATTATTAATCGTATGCGTAAGAAAACTTTTCTACATATTGTAATTCGATTATGCAAATTCTTCGGTAACTTCGTTTGCGGTATTCTCAAGCGTTGAAATTTGCGCTCGAATAGATTTGATGAGGAAATTTAATTTTGCTTCATGTGTAAACGCAGTAAGGATTGTGGAAATGCAAGGTGGAGAGATTTTTTATTTTGGTTAAAAAAATTGAAGTTTTCCGTTTATAATCAAAAAAACTTATGAGTAAAAGGTAGAATTTCATAAAAATAGATTTGTATACTTAAGGCGTTAATATTTCCTACATAAAAAGTATTTAAAATTAATGGCATTTCAACAATTTTTTCAATCGAGATTTCTAGTAGCGACGTTCTGAAATTTTTCATCGGATAAGGATCTCTTCCATACACAAGTCGATCTTGGCAGCTACGGGGCAAATACGGGGTCACGCTAGAAATCTCATGCAAACGGTGACATTGAAAACTACGCATGCGCGAAATCTTCTATCAAGCCCAACCAGAAGGGAGAAAGGGGTTTCTCCCCAGGCTTGGATTTTTTTAAGGGCTCACGTGCGTTTCAAGCGTTTGTAAAAAATAATGGGCTCTTTGGAAAAAATGACCGTCTCGCGTCTCTTGGAAAAAATGTCGGGCCCTTTCAAGGAAAGGAGGACCAGTATGATTTTCCCCCGGTGTCCGGATTTTTTCTGCACGGCCCCACTTCCTATGCAAGATTGCATCAAAATTTTCAAAATGAGAAAAATTTCCACTCAATGTCCCGAGTAAAGATGATTTTCGCATTGAAAGCAAACATGCTGGTGGTACTCTTAGGTTACTATGATTTTCAGAGTATTCCGGTACTTGAAAATTCCGTTTTGAGACGAAATGTGACTTGCGTTCACCACTTGAACAATTTCAAGAAAATTATTTTTTTAACCGCTTAAAAAAGAAGTTTAAACTTAATTTCTTTAAACAGAATTCTATTTTTGTACTTTTCTCTTTGTATGTGTACAAGCTTTCGAAACCTTTGAAATGGGATCACGTGACTTAATTAAAGTACTCGCTAAGGAGAGACTTAAAAAGGCTTAAATTAGCAAACTGAAACGAACCGATACGCTTCTAAACCGAATATAGTTACAGATTTTCCAAAAGTGTCAGTCTGTTTGAGACTTTAAATTGGCGGAAAAGGAGAAACAAGATAACCGAATTATACGTTCGCCCAATTAAAAAGTTAATCGATTTTGCTGCTTTTTTCTTCAATCCCGATGGGAATGTCGAAATCGATTCTATTTTTAACCACCTTCGCCATCCTTTCTACATTCGTTGTCATGCTAAACGAGGTATTGTGTTACACGTGAAAAAATTAATTTATTCGTCTCATTGTCTTATTTACAATTTACCTGCATCGAAAACCAATTAGTTGGTAGGTACTGATTCGTTCCCAAAAGATATATTATGAATACACGAGCATACATGTTCAAGAAGTCAAGTGAAAAATTTCTTTGTAATGCAAAGAAACACGGAAACGACCTCATAATAAAGATTAAGACTTAATTTCATGTTCGTTGTAGCACCGAAAGCACCATTTCTGCCGTAAATTTCTTCACAAAATGAGAAAAACGTGTCTACAACAGAGGAAACTCCAGGAACGCATAAGCAATACCACAAAAACACTGGAATATAATTGAATAAGCGAAAAGTTAAGGTACGCGCGAACAGCAATTTCGTATCATTTAGTTGAACGTACATTGAACCGGCCACATGGAACGAGACATAAAGACAAATAAAGACTCCGTGTGCGAGATAATTGAAAGAATACCTAAGAAATATCAGCCATCATGGCATGGATATTACAAGGACACTGCTACCAAAACACACCATACGCGTTTTTCTTTCAACATTCCATGTAAGTATTAAGGCCAAAACACTATGAAAAACCTCAAGAGTTTTCCTTTATACTTAAAAGAAACAATAAATAGTTTTTTAATTACCTTTCACCTCGTTTCTAGGTATCCAATTATTTAGTTCTCTCTTTCCACGGTTTCTTCAGCAACCTTTTTTTTTTTACTTTTCAACCCAATCTTCTTATTTCACAACACTGTCATGCTCTTGTATACACACTGCGTCCTTCTTTTCTTTCTCCGTGAGCTTATAAGCTTTGAAGTTTTTTCTTCGAAAATTTGTCTACGGAATTTTTTCATTTCCGTCAAAGTAATTCGGCTTCTTTCTTTTGTACCTCAGTAGTTGAAAACGTTTTCGGTATTTTCAATACACAAATAAAAAAAAAGGGCAAACTAAAACCATCCGTAAATTGGTACAACCTACCACGTTTCGCGAGTAATTTCACGCTTTTGCCATACCTATTTCATAAACACCGAAGTGCTCGTTCCTTTAATAAAACAAACTATATTTTCAATAAATTGTATAATCTTGGCACGTTGTTTTTCGTAAATTTTCCAAGAAAATTGATCAACCTACTTACATATTTCTACATCACGTTCCGAGTGAAAATTCAACCAATAACTATTCAATTTTTACAGAAAAGGAAGGTAAAAGAATAAACAAAGGTGATTTCGATTCAACATTGAAATACCAAAAACACATCAGTCACATGCAGCATACTTATTTTTTACCTAGGTACACGGAAATTTCTGTAAAAAAGTCAAACCGTAATACACTTAAGGCGAAAATCTGATTGTTTTAATTTGCGTTACCCACAAAAAAAAGTTTTGAATTTTAATTAAATTTAGCAGTTGATTTACATAAAAATTTCTTCTTAGAATACGAATATAAATCAAACAAATTAATAATTCAATATCTAGAAAAAGGTGAAAGGAAGTGATGGCTTATTAAATTATAATTCATTATTGCAAATAAATTATAAATTAAGACGTGATTTATAACCGACCAATGTTTTTACTTAAATATTTTCGTTTCCTTAAAATCAAAACTGTCGAGCTGTAATTAAGGAGAACCCACTGCCATAACCAAATCAAAAATCCAGTGTGACAGCTCGTTTCTTTGCTTGTATTTTCAAAGAACTATTCATTAAATTCAAGTTCTATGAGATTTTTTTGCTAATATTTAAAAAGAAGGTTAGATTACACTTAAATCAATTTCTGAAAAATAATTATAATATGAACGCTATTTTACAAAAATAACGTCATCGTTGTCAATATCAAGTATGAACACTAATCAGATATCTCGAAGTTTTAAAATATAAATGCCTTTCTTGAGATGGAATCAATTATGCATCACGATGAGTAGCAATTCAATTGGATCTACGGTACAGTGTACGTCTACCAACTGCCTAGCATCGATAACACCATCGCACCGTTTAATTCGAACTCGTGATTATTGTTCAGTTGAATTAAAATTAAAAAATTCCATAGTAGAGTAACACGTCACAACGAACATCAGTCCCCTTATGATTTTGAGAACAAGCTTGACTGTTTTCAACTGAATATTAATCGAGTGCGTCTAATATCGGTAGATTTCCCTCAAGACAGGACCACAGGTATGGTGGATTGCATAACCAATTCTTGCAGGAAAAAGCACTAAAATCCCTGTAACCACCAAGCAAAATAAAAATCGTGGAATATCACTCTATCGGTCAAACAAGTGTATGTTTTAGCATATCATATCAAAAAATTATCCCATTTGATCTACAACTCAAGTTGTAGGATCTTAGAAACCTTTGAGACCATGTCACTTCAATTTTTCATAAAAGTGAGCAATTTTTTGATATAATATTCTTAAACGTATTGGGACAGTCAAGAATCTGTTGGAGCCCTAATGTGAGATACCTCTTTGTAAGTTCAATAATGAACCGCTAGGAGTCAGAAATTAAAATTCTGTATTTTAATTCGGAAATTGCTAGTAAATTTTGAAAATTTCGCAACCATAAGTGTATGATTGCGCTGATCGACGTCTCATCGGTACCTCTTCGTTAGTTTTATCAATTACCACCAGATATCAGACACTTTGCTTGACAGTCCCAATACTTAATTGTTCAATAGAGCGATACTCAGCAATTACAATTTTCCCGAACAGTTACTGGGATTTTAATGCTTTTTCCTGCAAACGTTGGTTATACAGCCCACTATACCTGTAGTCCCGTCTCCCACGCATTCATCCAAAAACATAAAAATATTGCACAGCCATTTAATATTAATAATAAATAAACAATTTTTTTCTTCAAGAATACTGAAAAATACGGTACCGAGAAAATCGACTCCAACGGCACACTAATCTAAGAAGTTTACTCATCGAATCAAATCAAAGCATAACCACCGGAAGAGAGGAAAAAAAGAAAATACACAACCCTAATACTTTACCGATTCAAAGATCAACATTTTCTCACTCGAATGTCTTATTTAATTTCACCGATTCGGTTACACGCGTCGCAAAAATATGCGCTAGAATGCTTTTTCAATTTCCATTAAAATCTACCATATCATATTCGCATTCCGTTTCCTCCCCATACTCGCTCTATTACATTTCTTCAACGTACATATGCCGCAAATGTTTTTTTTTGTATGGTACATACAACTGCCAAAATTATTTTTTCATTTACTCGATTCATCAATTGCACGTTATTTTTTTTTCGAAACGTCACGGCATTTAAAAAAAACTGCATACACTAACATAGTTAAATATTGCTGAATAAGCATGCTGTACAAATTCAAATAAACTGTTCGTATTTTACTTTTTACCGTCGTGTCGTACACTATATATTTTCCCACAATTTTGTAAATAGGTTACACGAAGAGTGGATATACCTAAGTATGTAAAACAGCGGATAAATTATCGGCGTACGATGTATTGTGTTTACAATAGTGGCAAAAACCGATGAAATTGGATTTTATTTATCGTGACGGTAAACACGACTTTACACCCGAATTTTCCCAGGCAAAATTCAAAACACACACTATACGTTCACGCGACTCCATACAGCATTGTAATAAATTATCGCAAAAAAATAGCGAAATTTTTACATTTCAAATTATCTGCGAAAATGGCGAAATCAATATATTTTCTACTCGATTACGGTATCAACTTCGTGCACTGAACGAAACACCATATATTCAGTTGAGAAATTACCGAGTAATGCAGAAGAGGGAAAGAAAGAAAATAGAAGAGCAATTTACCGATATTCCCAGTGCCCCTCGACAATGCAAAATAACATTAAAAAGACGATAGGTAATCCAAGACTTAATCCATCTTCGATAACATTTGGTAACCAGCGCGAAATTCCACACGGTGACCACGAATTATTCCGACGAATAGATTATTTACCGCATTAAGAAGGGACTACGGGTGTAGTGGATTGCATAACCAATTTTTGTAGCAAAAAGCACCAAAATTCTTGTAATTGCCCAGGAAAATTAAAATTGTGGAATGTCGCTCTATCAGACAAACAAGTTTATGTTTTAGCATATCATACCAAAAAAATGTCCCATTTGATCGACTACTGAAGTTGTAGGATCTTAGAAGTCTCAAAATAAGGTCCTATGACTTTGAATTTTTATAAAATTGGGACAATGTTTCGTTATAATATTCTTAGACACATACTTATTTGTACGATTGAGCAATAATCAGCAATTACAATTTTGCGAAGCTGTTACAGGGATTTTAGTGCTTTTTCCTGTAAAAATTGGTTATGCAACTCATTATACCTGTAGTACCGTCTTAATATTAAGAAGTAAAATTGCTGTTTCTTTACCATCGAACTACCAACAAGTGAAATACAGAAACGTTTATTGTTCATCACCAATAGGTCCTTTCAGATTCCGCCAATAAATTGACCTTTTTTTCATCTTCATACGATACCTTTTACAACTTTTCAACATTACCTAAGTAAAATCTTCAATTTTTCTAATAAACAATGAAAATTCTTTTACACTGAAAAAAATATTCTTTCCTTTTTCATGTCGTGAACAAAAGGTTGTCACATCAACGAACCAGCCAAGAGAAATATACAACTTAATAAGGAAACAGTTTAGTGGTAATGCTACCTAGGTAGAAGGTACTAGGTACATTGATTTATATAAACGATTTTTTCACGCCACATTTATTACAGAGGTAAACGTTTCCACGCATATGGAGCACTCCACCGCCATGAATTTATATCTAAAATTTTAAAGAATCAAATTCCCAGGTAGAGGATATTTTAGGTTTCGTGATAAATGTCGAGACGACGCTTTTAACCACTTCTCGTCTACCATTAGTCAGTCTATCTCTTGACGTTCGTTGCGCGCACCTACATGCTACGTTCTCCATTAATATATATGTAGCTGAATTTAAACGGTTATATCAAAGTAGCTGATATATACATTAAATGGACGAAATAGTCTCTATAAATTATCTCGACTGAATGGGAAGATATACCTTCATGTATAATAAATTAACAGGTATTCCCAAAATGGAAAGTATCATGTGCGCTATCCTTCAACAGCGTGTAATGGGTGCTTTTTCTTTGAATACACGAGCCCGCTTTCGTCGCCGTATGTTATACTGGTGTTCACGCGTGTAAGGGGCACCTAGATTCATCTCATGAGCCTCTTTTCCTCACTGTTTGATCACCTTTCTTTCAAATTGTATAATTTTCGCGCGAAATTATGTTCGTTTTTATTTTTCTGCATTATGTGTAAAATTCTATTGCCTTCGTCCAGTACTGTCGCCCGGTACTGTAAAGGTAAAGCATCTCGTGAAATGACTTTTTCAAAATCACAAAGGTTGTGTGGGGTTATTTTTTGAAGTGCTGAGCTATTTGCATTTTTGAAAAGAATTTTTTTCATCTCTTTGTACAAGCTTATCTCGGAAAAGATTTAAATGACGTCTAGAGTTTAAAATTTTGATTTGGATAGTGAGATGATAAGAAATTACATGGGAAATTAAAATTTTTATCAATCTTAAGGGGTGAGTTTTCCCTGTAAAAATATCTATCTACAACACGAACTTGGAATTGATGCAAGTTTGGGTAGGTACATCAAAGGAGAAAGTTACGATTATTCTTGAAAGAAATTCATTATATTGCAATAATTAGTAGAATTAGTGTGTTAAATCCACACCCTTTGTATTATGTAATATTAAAAGATCATAGAAAACTTATGAGAAATTTCTTCAAAACTTGAAACTTGAAATGAACATGAAATCTTGCTTACATCATGGTAAAACCATAATAGCACCTCCATAAAGCACTGAAGAATTTTCCCACAATATCCTTTTCCGTTTCGCCGCACGAGAATCTCATATCATTGATTTATATATGTATCAAAGAAACGAGCAAAAACGCAAAAATACCCCATTATTTCAACACAAATAGACGTTGCTCGATTTACCTCGTACCACATTTTTTGGTTGTATTTCCATATTGAAGTAGATATATAGCTATTAAAATAAATTACGTTTTTCAAACAGCCTGAAAAAAAATCTCTTTCTTTTTGCTAAATTTACAACTGTGATTTCATATACAGTATTGAAACTATTTTTTGTGAGCCGGAAAAATCCTCCCCTAAAACGAAAAGGAGTTGAATGTTTAGAAACATAATAATTTTTTATATCCTTTAGCTTTACGTTTTACTTGTTTACATATATTTCGTGGTGTGCCATGTTGTTTTCTAGACGTCCACCGAGGAAGAAAAAAATCTACTAAAATACAAAAATGAAAGTTCGCAATGGTTACGTTTATTATAATATAAAATAACACCCAAACTGTAGACTCGAAAATAATTTAAACCCAAGTCGCGAATAAATTTGCCAACATGAGGGAAAATAAAAAAAACTACGCTGCCTTGTGTATGACCAATAATGACCAAAAATAAATTTTTAAAACTACAGCATAAGACGTAGGTAAATATTTTAAGAAAAGAAATTTTACTGGAGCACATGATTTGAAAAAAGAAGTTTTACCAAAATAGCCATCCCACAATACGCCTTACATAGTCATATTTCTTTTTAACTACGCTGTGCTGTATAACAAAATAGGTTTTTCAAAGAAAGAACTACATATCTTTAAAAACATCACAAAAATATTCACGTGATCCGAATCGAAGGTAGCATCTTTGAAAAAAATGCGTAGTTTCTGATAATTAGCTCTTTGAATAAGTACGTTTAAGAAAATTACGAGTATATCGAAAAATTGCTCAATTATATGAAAAATTGAAGTTACAGGACTTCATTTAAAGGTTTCTAAGATCCTACAACTTCAGTTGTTGATCAAATTGGATAATTTTTTGATATGATATTTTAATAAACTTGTTTGCCTCATAGAGTGATATTCCACAATTGTAATTTTCCTGGGCAGTTACAGGGATTTTGGTGCTTTTTCCTGCAAAAATTGGTTATGCAACCCATTTATACCTGTAGTTCTAAACTGATCCTCATTAAAGTTTTTCGTCTACTCGACAATTTTAAACTCACAAACTTGCATTACCACAATCCACATTCACATTAAAAAAAGTATAGAATAACGGTTTTGATATAATTCTTCCCCAGAAAATCATCTTTTGGGTATTTCGCACATAATACACATCCTTATTGCATTACCAAACAAGATTACAATTGCATTAACACTTATTATCAACGTCTCTGTGCCACTAAACACATAAATTTAATAGCTGTGGGGTAGCAAAACATTCTTCTTTGTTAACATATATTCTGTATAGGGTAGGTTGTAGGTACAAGTATATATGCATCGTTTTCATATACACGCTAAATACTCTTAGCACGTTCACCAAAGCGTAATAAATTCAACATTCTCTCGTTGACAACGGCTACGACGTTCTAAACGGGTTTTAATAATTTTCTACTTTATTTGCGGTGAAATTTATGCCGCAATTAAAATTAAACTATTCATAAATAAATGATATATATTATCACGTGACAAAGCTTCACGCTCGTCCGGCTTCAAAGCTAATTACAAAAATACACGTAATACCCCATGAGAAGTTTGTTTGTTGTTTTCAAACTTCCATCATGCTACTATTGCAGCCAAATTAATCAAGAGTGCTGTTTTTGAGTTTGCATACATTTGTGACGTAGGGAAACTATTATACCACGTAATTTTTTACGCATAAAACATCGAATAAAAATCATCAAAAATGGTCGATTCAACGTAAAAGAGTAAACACAAATAAAAGGAAGGTAGAGATACTAGGAAGGAGGTAAGATGGTAAATAGAGATTCTTCACCTCAACCTGATAATAAGCTATATGACATTGAATAGTAACTCATTTCAAAAAATAACCGAATAATTGGTCAACTAATTAAAAAACATCACACATTAGGTACACAATTTGTAACGACGAAAATTCACTCAATGCGAAACGAACAATACACCATGCAATTCGACGAACAATTATCGAAATTGAATGTAACAGTTTATTACAAGCTGTGCTAATTAATTAACAACAAAACGCAGATTTAATGGATGTAAATGAATTAATGTTGTAATATTTACCCTTCTCGTTGCGTTAAAATGTTATAAATTGCCCGTTTTACTGTTTCGATGATTATAACATAGGAGCGACTAATTTTATTCCGAACTGAAATAAACAGATAAAAATCTGACGTAAAACTTCCACCCTAATGAAAAAGCTATTTTCATAATTTGATGCTTAACGATTTCCATTTCTGCTATCAAATTTATAACTCATGTACTTCTGGCATAATAAAAATTTGGTTTCATAAATACTAACTCATGGAAGACGTTTGAATGGAAAATGAGCATATCAGCTGAGGCAATTTTATTATCATTTTACTCAATTATTTTTGAATTAATAAATTAGAGAACCTGAAGATAACATGTCGTCCTCATAATAAAATTTTTATGAACGAAGCATAATTCATTTTATGATGCTGGATCATGTGTAATTCAAACTTGATGGATGATTGCTAAATTGATGAAAAAAAGTTAAATCCTGTTGAAAAGTAGGTCCTGCATGTTTCTCTTGGCAACAATGCTACAATTACCTGCTTAATTAATGCAAAAAGTATGGACGGGTCTTTTTTCTTAAGACGGGGCAATGGGTATAGTGGATTGTATAACCAATTTTTGCGGTAAGAGGCACTAAAATCCCTGTAAATGTTTGGGAAAATTGTAATTACTGATTACCGCTTGATTGAACAAATAAATATGCCTTTACGAATATTATATCAAAAAATTACTCAATTTAATGAAAAATTGAAATGCCAAGACCTCATTTTGAGGTTTCTAAGATCCTACAACTTCAGTAGTCGATCAAATGGGGTAATTTTTTGATATGATATGATAAAACATACACTTGGTTGTCCAATAGAGCGATATTCCACAATTGTAATCTTCCAGGGCAGTTACAGGAATTTTGGTGCTTTTTGCTACAAAAATTGGTTATACAACCCGCTATATCCGTAGTCCTGTCTGAAGGAGGTAAAAATTGGCATTTGATTTCTTGAAAAATACTGCAGTACTTCGTCTTCCAAGTGTGAATGTTTACATTTGGTTACACAACTGAACAATGAGACGCTTAATAATGATAAAGGCATTATTACACACAGCTAAATATCAATACGGCAATAGATAATTAGGTGTGCAAATAACTAGATATTCAAGTTGATGTGATTATCTATGCATAGCAGATGATGAAGTGATAGTGAAGGGATCTTAGCCCCCACAATGAGAATTTTCGCTTTCAATCGTGACTGAGAGTTGGTATAGCGTTTGATTGCTTTATTTTCAAGTAATCAATATTACCAAACGAAACTCGAAGTAGTATTTGCTTAGAAATTTAAAATCAGCTTTGAAAAGTAAATAATTAGGTAAAAATATGACTTGACCTCAAATCAATGAAATTATGTCTTCATATCGAACTCCACCGCACCTATCGAAAAATTACAATTAATCAATTTGAATTTCAATTCATTCATGGTCCGTGCGCACGTAATACGTGGCAGTCCTTTGATTAAAAAAAAAGTTCACAAGTTAATTTAGCCGATTATTTTTTGTTTTCGAGCGTCGTTCTGTATAAACCCATGAAAATGATGTATTGGGTACAATCAATCAATCTAAAAATTATGGTATACAATATACACAAAAACGCACCGAACAGTAAAAGGAAATTGAAGCTCATCGAGGAAAAAAAGAAATTCCGCGAAAATATCCAATGTACCGGAAGCAATATCAATGTATCGATGCGGGTTATGGTGACGTGTTTTTCCATATATTTCACAAACATACCCAACAAGTTAACAAATTTAAAAACATCCGCAATATTTTCCCTTTAAAACCAATACTCTAATTTCGGAAAAATTACAGGTAAGTTATTCTGGAAAAGAGAGGAAAACGTCGTAAATAAAATTTCTAAATTAAATATGAACATCGTAAAACTTTTTTTTATGATTCTTTCAGACAGGTATAAATCTTTTGCAGTTGATTGCTTTCTTTTTACTAAGATACCGTAGAGACGACCGAACGCAGCCACACCGCAACAGAATGCTGATAAAATTTGATTAAAACAACATTTGTATGTACAAAGTCGATACAACCACTAAACGTTCTTTCTTAATTAATTCATTAAGCGATCTTCATTTTCTTAGGCGTAGAGTATAGTGGATGTATATAAGTATGAACCACCCTACACTACCTCGTGTCGTTTTCCGTTAAGAATTCATTAAAAATTCTCATTCGATGTTCAACGTAAACCTTTGAATCTAAAATCAAATCTACGGCCAATGTAAATTTTTTAATGTTGAATCAAGTCGGCAAGGTTTGCTTAAACATAAACTGTGTCTAATGAGATGACGCACGCAGGTCATTAAAATTTTACCGCAGGTTAATCGAATAGCATTTTTCATTTGACTTTTAACAGGTATTTATATTTACATATTGTAGGTATATACGTATTTAGGTATAAACAACCATTTTGCGTCATTTTGCTCACAATTAAAAAGGTTGCACTTGAATCAGTCTTCGTACAAACAAGTTCTCTTAAAAATAGATTATTTCTATAAAAGATGACAAAAAATACACAATTTTGAAAAAAATTCCTTTTAAACGTCAAGTCTATAAAATAAAAGTTCATGGTTTTCTCATTTTCTATTCTCAATGGACACCTAACAAAAATAAATTATCAACCTTTTCCCAAAATGAAGCATCTAAACACAAATGAAAAAAATTGAAGAATTGTCGTAAGCATAATCGAAATAAGTTTTTCAGTTTTCACTTCATAAATTAAAGCATTTACCTGCTACGAAGTCATTGACGAATGTCAATTTTTCGATTTTATTTTTCCTCAAATAACTTAATTAACCGTTAACATTTTATACTCATGTAAAAAATTGTTTTCACTCGAGACAACTTGTGGTTTTCATTTTAATTAAAATATCGACTATATTTTGCAGCTTTTGGGTAGGAACGTAGAAACTTGACATGCCAGGTTCAAAATTAAACAATCTCGATTGCATGAATATTCTGCATCAATTTTTTTCCATCGTCGATCAATTAACATCAATTGAATTAAAACTTTACAAACACATTTATACAGCAGATGTGTGAAAATATTTCAATTATAGTACTACACGTTGGAGAGAACCCAAGTCGATGATTGGTATTCGGAAACACCTTAACGAGCTTCCTTCATTTGTTAATTAGAATATGCCAAGTTTACTTCTCATATAGAATATATGAATAAGTGTCGTTATATCCTTTGTTTCCGCCTTTTGTTTGCCAATTTAACCGAAACCAACATATTTGATCTGTGCTCGGGAAACATAAGTTTGTTTACATGTACCACAAGTTAACACGAGACTGACTGTCTTACACTAATATGTCCTTGCCTACATACGTAATATCGAGTCAGGTCGGCGGTTGGTTATGCTTTTCGGTTTGACAAATACATGTCTAATCAGTATATACAAATTCTTGATTATAGCTGAAATTTCAATTGCCGTATATACCAACGTATTTTATCTTTTTACCAACCATCGCGTGTGGCTTCAAAAAGAATCTGTAATATGAATATGAATGAACATGTTCACGACAACTCTCAATATGAGATAGTCCTTTTACTCAAGATTAAAATAAATTAAGTTTCATGCAAATGCCACCAATAAGTTAATCTCTTGTGCAAGCTTATACTTTCACTGAAGTTGACATTGTACCCAAATCGATGCCAAATCTTGATAAAAAAAAGTTACGATCGAGAATCGTCTTCGCCAAATGATTATGGAAAATTTTTTCTACACCAAGGATCATCTAAGACACGTACACCTATCTGCTCATTGTCGCTAAATAATTGGTTCACGAAAACCCAACGCTTCAAAATAATAGCCATCGAAATTTCGCCAGGTAATTGGTGGCCTGGCATAGCCATTTCAAAATAATTGGCCATCGACCAACAATAACTCAAGGTCAATAACGAGTCTTCGTTCTTTACCTTTTTATATCTACACTTTTCGATTTTAAATTAGCTCTTTATCTTTTGCATGCTTTTGTAAATCTTTTACCTTGTTTGGAAAGAATCACTGCCCAGACATAATTAAGAACCTAAAAGTAGATACTCATGCTGTTTGAATTATTCATGTTGAAATGGCTTTCAGTGGAAAAAAAATGGCAACATCGATGGGAAAATTCCAGTACATTATGCGTAGATGGGTAGGTAGAGGTACCTCGCAGTTGGATAATAAAATCACAAGCACTCCCGTGTACCACGAATACATTTTGAAAAAGTTTAATAAATAATCTACATTTCGTAATTTTCATTTCATACGTAATAATTCAAATCTAATTTTTGAATTTTTACAGATTATATTTGTGTTCTCCTAACTAAGCTGTACTATACTTCAATCTTTTTAGCAAGTAGCAACATATCCTACCCACCAATAGTTCATAGTATAAACAATTTCACAGATAATCTGTCTCGTCTTTAAAATCATAGTTTAAAATCCAATGCGATTTCAACTATGCATGAAAATTACAGTAAATTTATACTTTCCTTTGAAAAATTTTAATTATTCCAAATACCCAATTTTAAAACCCACACACGTTTATAAAAAGCCAATCCATCACCTAAAATCTTTCTCTTTCAACATAAGAGTCTTTCTGTCCATGAAAAACACTATCTAGCATGAAATTCGCCAATTTATCCGAAAAATAGAAAGAATTTTTAACATTATATTAGAACAAAGGGATATTTCGTATATTTTATGCTTGCCTGGTTATAACTTATATAAAGAGAACGATCGTAGTTTATCGTTCAAAATAAAATATCGCTCGAAGAAAGATAGCGAATTTTTTCGATTTATATTGTAGTAAAAGTTTTGTAATTAAAAGAACTTTCAAGTTTTTCCACTTTTCATCCATTTTTAAATATTTCCCCAAAATAAAAACGCCGACAAAGATTTTTCATGTAACATACAATATGCTTTTTTTTTTGATCATCAAATGTATACATATAAATTTTTACTTATCAATAATTCAAAAAATTTTCAAACTTCGTTTATTTCACATATTTGCAAAAAAATTGGCATTGTTTTTTTTCAAGTTTCATTTGGTTCATTATTCTATTGCGAGTTTTTATAAAATAATCATAAAAAATATGGTAATCATCAAATTATTTCAATTCTGTAATGATAACACAGTTGGATCAGTAAGGTACATAGCTACCTATTTCTTTGAGATTTTTGCTATTAAAATTGAGTACTGGAGACAGAATATCTACTTTTTTGAAATCGACTACGAATTGAAAGTTTTTAGCTGTAATGCTTTGCGATGAAAAAACCTGTCCTGAAAAACCTATTCGAGGTGTCCAGCTGGAATTTTCTGGAAATGTAGTAAAATTGGTTCAGTAGGTTGACAATAAGAGAAAACCAAGTTCTTAGCTGCCCAATCTCAAATGGACGCCCTCTGGAGCATTACGAAGTTCCTGGAGAAAAATGGAAATCGCGCTGGAGGCTCCAGAACAGCTCGCCGATGCGATTTGCAGATTCAGCGGGTCCGAATTAGGAGGAAAACATTTCTTTCGTGATTTAAAATTATTTTTCGAGTTTTTTTTTTTACTTACTTTACTTTTTTTTATTCTTTATTTTTAATCGAAATTTCGTAATTTTCAAATTTCAAAAATTCGCCTAAAATCGAAAAGCCAACTTGGGCAGCTAAAATTTTGGTTTTGGAGGTTTTTTGACATGCTTTTTTCAAAAATCCAACTCCCGTTCAAATCCGAGCCGGACACCTCAAGTAGTTCCCTTGTTAGTCTTGGAATTTCTTCAGAGATACAAAATTTCTAGTGAAATTATTCAAGGAACCAAAATTTGAAAAATCAAATTTTGTATTCTATAGAGTTTGATAAATAAATTTTTGTATCAACTTCAATACGAATCGATACACGGTACAAGAAAAGGAAACCTTAACGCTAGAAACATCAAAGTACTTGTTGATATGCATGTAAAAACTTTTTTCTCCTATCGTGTTTCACACGCTAGTTGTATTTTCTATTGAATTCATTTGATTTATGCGCTCCGATATTGTATGGTTTTGTTGTATTAATGAAAACAAACGATTGTTGATAAGCCTGTTAAAATACGAACATATGTCGATAAAAAGCCGACAGAAAGCCTATTCTAATTTATAGCTTGTTTTCTTCTTTACCAATAATGCGCCTCGGAAAATCTAATCCTACACCCCCCTGCCCAATAAAAATTCCACCCGGTCCGAAATATCTCTCGTACTCGTTAACCTAGCTTTTATTTTATTAAAAAACATCTGCCTTCACAATATTTACAACCGAACGAAACTACATTTATGTCGATTTCTGGGCATACACAAAAAACCAACCTGATATATTACTTCACCATTCACCAAGAATTTTTTGTGATCGCCCAAATTGAGGTTACGATTTTAGAAAATGTATATATAAAAAGTATCGAGTGAAATTTACTATGGAGCTTAGGTTGCAGAAAAATAAGGAAAAATGTTAGTATAACAATAATGAAGTGATGAAGACCAATCGTTTAAGACATTACGGTTAGAAGTGGCAGATACGATGATTTTTATAATGATGATGAAGCATTACGTAAAAATATGGAAATAAGATGAACGATGAAAATATGGAACAAAAGATGAACGCAATAAAGAAGAAAAGAGAAAATTCACAAAAATGAAAGACCGAGAAAATATTCTTCTTGCGATATTACAAAGAAGAAAGTATGAAAACGTGTACCTACTTCTTTTTATATATTACGTTTACCTACTGCATATATAAAGAAAAAAACAGATAATAATAATAAACGTGGCAAAATATCTTTTCCAAGTTTATTCTTAAAGATAAGAAAATTAGGGGAAAATACTACAAAGAGAATAAAGTAAGGAGAATGGAGTTTTTTTCTTATTAGCAACACGCATTACTGTATTCCTATTCCATTTTTATTTTACTTCAGAATACCATAAATTCCATGGCAAAAAAAAAGATTCGACGAAAATTTAAGCCTATAAAAATTACAAAAAAGAAATCAAATTCAGGTAGGTATGTAATTACGTATTTATACATTACAGTATAATTTATTAATTTAGTACACAATACACACAAAGCGTTTCATTTCAAATAGGTGCCTACTTTTAATGAGTAAAAGTTGATTTTTCTTTCGAATAAGTAAAACCGAAATAAATGAAAGGCGGTTTTTCTCATGGTTAAAAAAAAATTGATGCAGAATTATTCTTGATTTTTCTCCTTAAAACTCTTATAATTATCTACAGTATAAACGCTATATTCTTGTAAGACAGAAAATAAATTCCCTCAACAGGTGTTTCCTTTTAAGCGACAACGGCTCAGGACAAAATACGGTAGGTTATGAGAAGCATTAAAGCTCTTACGCATGGTACAAGGTCATCACAAAGATGTATTTCAACATTTCCTTTCTTACGTACACATATTGTGTACAACCGAATTTCCAGCCAACTACATCAATTTTAGTGTTTTTTTCTTAAGAAAATACTTCTTGATATCAATACCAAACATAAACTGATGTAAAAACGATATTTACGTTACCAGAATTATTATTTACTGCTGATAACTTCACTTTGGAAACAATTTCTATATTATAGAAAAATACGAGGAGAACATTTGCAGAAAAAAACTCACCTGACATTCGTAGGTTCCATTATCTCTTTTTTGCACGTATTTAATTTGCAATGTCCAGTCATCTGAACCTTCGGCGTGTAACATTTGAAATCTTTCGTCGTTTGTGTACGTTAGTAACCCAAAAGTGAGAATATGCCAATCTCTTCTTCTTACCCACGAAATCTGAAGCAATAAAACATATTACAAGAATATTAATAAAGAAATCGCGTTTTTTTGCTTCCTCTCTTAAGATTAACCCATCAAAAAGTTTACCACCTAAATTATTGTATAATTTTCGCGGTAATTGACTATAGAAAAAATAATACGTTAATGTTTGGGATTTAAATTTTGTACACAAATTTTATCTTAAAGTTATTCAAGTAATTAATGGGTTACGAATGACTCAGAAATTCGATCAACTTTAAAATTATACGTTTCGTTTGGTTAAACGGTTTCAAAGTTCAAATTCAAAGCGATGTTTGAAAACAGAAAAGGCAAAAAGCACCTTAAGAAGTTTCACATTCAGTATACTGGTAGTTAAAAAAGAGCAATGTGTAATTTGAAATTATATAAAAAAATGTCTAATCTATTAACCAATAATTTCAAAAGGAAAGAACATTTAGAAACTTCAAACGAAATTGATAATACATAAATAAGCCAAATCGCATAGATAGGTAAGTGGTATCTTGGTACCTATTTATTTTATACGTATAAGACATCTGATGCTGTTATGGGCGACGCCGAATAAAACCAAGTAACCTTAAAAATTATCTTGCTAGGAAAAAATATTCAAAGGAGAAACACACCGTTATCCATTTCATCGCTCATTACCAAATTAAATTTAAAATGTTTAAAGCCGCAAAATCCGCAATGAACCTCAACAATCAATCATTAGCCAATGATCTGCTCACATGTAGCAGTTCTGAGGCATCAATCAGTACACAAACCAATCCGATTCCTACATACGATATATCCTCCACAGAAACCGTCAGCCTGGCGAGTTCCTACGAAGAAGAAATCCCAAATAAAAATCACGTATGCGCTAAAACATCGGTGAATCCATTTTTTAATCTTTTACGCCTCTATAGATTACTACCCGATGGGAAAGGCAAGTCTGCTTGTCAATCGGCCATCGAAGGAGCTGAAATTTGGAGAGAAATGACTCCCGAAGAGAAAGATCCATTTCAAAGGGTAGCTCATAAAGAATCCAAACGAAGATTTTACAATCGCAGAAAAAAACAAATGATGGATGACAGGAAATATTCGACGTTAAAAGGAGTTAGCTCTTCGAAGGGACGTGATAGGATATAAGTATTAGGTATTAATGTAAATACTGCGTAGGAAATAAGCACAGATACAACCTATCTCAATTTTTTTTAACGAGTTTTCCTCTTATGATTTTTTTTTGCATTAAATTTCAAAAATGTAATGTTTTTTTTACGATGCGTATTTTACTAGCATTCAATAAAAATCCTCTTCGTTTAAATATTAATATTTATCTTTAGCTTATAATTCGATTTATTTATTTTCATCAATTTTTTTATAGCTGCGTTTGATGTTTTTCGCAATCCAGCGCGACGTTAATCGAATTGAAAATTGTCTTCCATAAGTAAAGAGTACCTAAGAAAATTCGGAACAGGTACTAGGTAGGTACTAAGGTAGCTAAGGTGCATGATTTATAACCATCAACGTTGCATAAGTTACACGAGGCTCTTCATAAATATGCAAAAGGTTCAATTTGATTTTCAGCCTCAACTTTTTCACGAATATTTCAAATCAACAACCAAAAAGTTCACGTTTACATGTGTTGTGTAAACTAAAAATATATTTCAAGCCGTCAAATCGGCGACAAGGTAAAATTCCTTTGCACAAATTCATTTACCAACGTAGAAGAAAGTTGAAACATTTATTCGCATTTTGAATTAAATATGCAAATTAGGCGAAATGTTTGAAATCTTTGCATTAGCCTTTATGCGGTCGCTGAAGGTTTAATTTAACCTTTGTGAACTTTTAACGAATTCTCTGTAACCGGTCAACCATATGTAGAGGGATATTTTGACCTTTTTTTCTTCTTTCGTTCAAAATCATCGCGTGTTAAACGGAAGTTTATAGTAGGTATATATTCCAAAACCTCGGAAAAGAACACTTGTCGTGTGCCTGACAATCGAGATTCTTCTATAAAAATTTAATTAGCTAAATGTTATCATAGTCCAGCTAATCTAATCTACAAAGTTGCACGTAAACTTGTATTTATACTTAGTTACTACTATGCAATCTCATCACAATAGTAATTTGGTGTTACTCGCGTTACTGTCATTCAATTTCGTATATTTGACTTTTCCGAATCCACTTTCACAATAACGTATAACTTCGCAAACGCTGACTCTCTTCCCTTTTCTCCAACATTCTGCGATCTCTCTGACAAGTCGAATATAATATGAAAGAATTAAAGCTCGTCGTACGTTGCACAATTTTCTGACAATAATTTACTAAACTTCGAAATGTCTTTTGACCGGTAACTAATGGCGGACGCAAATTATCTCGACGCCTGTAACTATCTTCTCTGAAAGCGCGGTTGGCATTCAAGTATTTTCCGCGTACCGCTTAATATCTTCATGTTAATTGATTTAAATACGTTTTACGAATTATTCACCTTCGGGCGACAACTGCGATGACGACTGTCGTTATGGATACTTATATTCGGACAGGGGAAATTTCTCAAACACAAATTACTATTGCGTTGCAGATGTTGAATTTAAAATATCACCGTAAAAGTTCACTTATTACTATAACGGGGTTCTGTCAAAATTTCATTAATGACAACCGTTATTTCTTATTCGTGGAACAATTATCGTTATCATTTTTGCATTAAAAAATTAAGCTACAATTTATATTGCATTTTAATGCATAAATGACCAATTTACGTCATTTTGTAAAAAGAAATTGATAGAACTGTTTTGAAGTGAGAATTTCTTTGCTGGCATTCACATGAAAAAATTTATCAATTTTATTAAATACAAAGACGTATATCGATAACAGTATAAAATTAAAAATAAATTCAATAAGTTGAACATATAATGCGCGCGCAGTAAAAAAAGAGAAGGGAGAGTGATGGTGTGGCACCGGTTGGTAGATCAGTCGGTCGGTCGCGTAACGTTACGTTTTCACCAGTTCAGTCCTCACTCATCAACAAACAGAGGTGAGGGAGCCTGCGTGCTGTGAAAAGAGGAGAAGGAGCGTAGTGTGACGTCAGTGTTACGCATAACGGGTTACGTTTTTTTTCAATTTGGTCCTCATAACGTTCAAAACCGTTATGAGGACCAAACTGAAAAAAGTGTAACACGTAATGCTTAACACAGACGTCACACTACGCCCCCTCGCCTCTTTTCACCGCGCGCAGAATTTGTTGAGGAGTGAGGACTGAATTGGTGTAAACGTAACGTTACATGACCGACTCGTGCCACACCATCTCCCTTCCTTCCCCCTTTTTAATGCGCGCGCATTATATATTCAACTTATTGAATTTTATCTTTAATGTTGTACTTTTATTTATATCCGTCTTTGTATTTAATAAAATTGATAAATTTTGGAATTCACAGAATCCGTGTGGAAAAGTTCTCACTTCTGCCATGTGTCTTCTATGGTACATCCGAATTTTTCCATGTAAGTACATAATTTTTGCCTCCTTCGAAGTTGAGGAAGAGTAAGCATGAATACAAAATCTAAACCACTGGAATCAAAATTGTTCAATTAGAATAATTTTCGCCCCCTTTTCACCAAAAATAATATTTAAAAACTTGAATTACTTGAATAATAAGCAATTGAATTCAAGTTGAATGTTAAGCGGTTCAAGTAATTGCTAAATTGAAATATATACACCTACAATCTTACATGTACCTAATAACTCGTTATTACTTTTCCACCTCAATAGTGAAAAAAATAAATATATAAATTAAATTTCACAACCGATTCCCAAGTTTCCGAAAACCGTCCATTTATTTCAATTTACGACCTCACTCTAACACCCCTTTTTCTTATAAAAATTCTTTTTAAACTCCATCCATGGGGAAAACTTTAAAAACTTCTTTCCTTCTTATATCACACGACAAGAGACGAAAATGAATTGCTGTCCAAGGTAAACAAAACCCTTACCTTACATAAATTCATCGTTACTTTGAAAAAAATTAAGTATTCCATTATATTAAGAGCAACGCTCCTAATTAAAATTATTATACTCTCTACGTCTTTTATGGGAAAATAGGAACCTTTTCGGTGGCCAAATGTTGTATTATTATCATTATTTTTTCGCCGTTAAGTGTTGATTTACGCTGATACCAAAAACTTTTGGTGTAAGAAAAAGTTCAACAGTTGAATTACGAATAATTGGCAAAAAGTTAGAAGCAGTAAAATGACAAATACGATAATTTCAAAAAGTTTCGTTTTCTTATTACGTAATTAAAATTTTTCTCTTTGAATATCGCATTTATACGTGAGGTAAATTATCTGAATCGGTTTTTACTTTTTAAATAATTTTACTTTTCGTTTCAAGACATTTTTAATGGAAAACACACGTTGAAAAAAAATGAATTAATTCATTTACTATTTTCTACATAACTTTTAGCATTAAGCGAAAACAAGCGGATAATCGCGGAATAATATTAAAATGTAAATAAAACACCGTCGAATTCAAAGGCAACGAATTGTGATCGAAATTCATCAGTTTTCAAATAACCCCAAACCTTTTAACCTACGTAGGCTACGTATTGTTTTTACATCGCTAGCGAGAATTTTTCCTCTTATGAGGTGATTGTCGACACATTGTATTGCAAAAAGCCATAATTCGAACAATATCTTTAATGAAATTTACTTTGGTAGCTGTTGTGTACGATTAATTAATAGAATGTTGAATGTATTTATTAATTAAAAGTCAATTGGGTTCAAAGGTCCCCGTGAGAGATAAAGTACCTGTTTCTGTTTTTGACCGTTAACGTAAAATTGATTAAGCATCGTTTCATTTCCTATTACTCGGCGTTTGTTTACCAATACCTCTCGTGCATTTTCACCCACATCCTCGCTTTTCCAACGTATCCCAAAGAATGCCAAATTTCGTTCATTCGCCCAGGATTTCGTCAATTCATTGTAATTCACTGTTCGTTCTCAAATATGCGTTCTTCGCTCCTACATTTAATGAGCGAAGTGAAGCATTGTAAAGCTCTAACGTACCATTTTGACCCACAGAATGTGGATTCCGTTTTAAGGCAGCGCCCATGTTGGACATGTGTTGTTACTTTAATTCGATATTGTGTTCGTTTAATTACAAAAAGGTTTGAATTCGTAGCCCATATAAATTATGGTCACTTTTTACGCACAACCTATCCAGTCCGTTTGAAATATCGATTATCGAACCCCGAATTACTAAAGAAGACGAATGATAATTTGTTCATTCCTTGGTGTACGTTTAACGTGTTTCAATGGGACTTTAATTTTATCTCATTCGAACGTTAATTTTTACACAAAACTGTCGCTCTTTCAATTTAATCCAAACATCACGTTCGTATTTACAAAATATTGAAAATACATCAAAACCCAATTCCGAATACGTTAAATGCCGACTCGGGAACACGTTACGCTTTTCATTGATTTGCCAACTTGAATTAAACAACAAACGTTTTTCGCTTTTTAGGAAATATTAAATAGTTGTTTTCATTTTTAAAAATATGAAACCACTTACATCTACGACGATAGATTCGCATAAAAATTAAAATTATTCAACAATTTATCAGCAAAGCAACGTATAGGAACAAAAAATGTTGGAAAAATCTTCTTAAACTTAGGTTTTGAAAATCGAAAACCGTGAAAGACGTAAGGTGAATTATAAATTGAAATTATCTGTTCAGATTTGTATATATAGACCGTCCATTGGATTTTCTTAAACCACTCACTCAATGATCCGTGAAGTTCTCATTAGTTAAAGCACATCTCTCGCGCTAGCGTTGATAAAAAGAAAGCCGCTCTTATTCCCATACAGCTTGAAAGTTCAAAAGCTCAAAAGAAACGGCCAAATGAATTGAACGAACCCAACCAGCGTTTATTTCCAAAACCAAAAAGAAAAAACCTATGAAAAGACCTTAAAACATTTTTTTTTTTTGAAATGGCGTGTGTCTCGCGAAAAGTAACTTTTGTTTAACGGTAGTTTAATTTCATGAAAACGGAAGCAAGGTGGAAGCAAAGTTTTTAGCTAAAAAGGTTTTACTTTTATTTTTTTTTAATATGTTACAAACAAGGAAAAAACCATAAAGTGTTAACAAATTGAAATCTACACAATCGGTTGCATAATTTTTCGGCTGTATTTCTAATGAGAACATTTTAACACTACGGTAATTACGAGTACAGTACTCGTTGATCTTTTATCACGTGACATGATATTATTACGTTACACAAATCAAACGCGTGTACTTGACTTATGTATCAATCTACTCATTAGGTAACGTAGTTCAATGGAGAATGGTAAGCTATGATGTAATGTTTTCATTGGATTTCGCCTTCATGCTCACGTGCAACTACCAGAACAAGCTTACATGAATAATGAAACTCCCTAATAGAATATGGATGAACTCCCACATAAATCTAACGATTATCTTAAACTTTCGGCAATGAATTTTTCAACTCATGGTGAGTGACATATGATCACGTCTTGGTGATATGTAAGATGACATGTCATAATGTTGGTGGCAATGATATGTGATGACAAGTCAGATGATTTTTTTTTCTCTCAAATGTGTTTTGCGTCGTAAGTTATACTAGGGGCCTTCGCCCTCGGAACTCGCAGTTAGGGGCTGCGCCCCCAAACCCCCCTCCCGTACACTTTTATGAAAAACACTAAATAAAAAACAATAGTTTGGCAAGCTCAAAATTGTACTGTAGCTAGTCATCAGCGAGAAATAACAGTTTAATTAACGTGTTCGTTATGCGGCTTCTGCGTACGGCAACATACCGCAACGTTGCAAAACGTGGCAGATTATTTCAAAACATTACTCGCGTTTCCAAGAGTGTTTATGGGGAGATTTTTTTGAAATTTTGTATGTGAGTTTCTGCTGTAAAAATACAACTTTTCGTTTTTTGAAATTTAAAATCGGACGAAAAGAAGCGGAGTTAGCATAATTTTGGTTTTTATTAAATACCTCCCCCCCTATGGGGGCAAAATTCTTCAATGTTGGCATAGGTAATTAATAATTAGGGTATCATATCTCAAAAGCTGTTGTGAGTAATTTTGATTTTTTTTCAAAAACTTGGGGGAGGAGGTGCTAAAATGTCAAAAATTTGATTTTTGAAGCATAACTCCCCTTCTATGGGACCAAAAAAGTTAAAATTTTGGATTTTATAGGTTAAATACGATTTAAAGAAAAGTACTATTTCAAAATTTTTATATCTCAATTCTGGCACCCCCCCCCTAAATTTGGGGTTTTTTAAATCAAAATTTGCCCTTTGCTATATTTTTTGCATCAAGTTTAGATCAAGAGCTTTCGTTTAAAAAAAAATAGCTCCCTGACTATAATAGGGGCTGAATGAGAACGTCATGAACTTTTTTGCTTGTAGCTATTACACAATGATGATTCATGTTTAACGAAAAATATAGTTTTTTTATGTCACCATACAATGTCATGGTGACGTGTCATGGTCTGGAGTGACATGTGATCATGCCGTGGTAGCATGTCAAGTGATGTGATGTGATGACAAGTCATTGTTATGGTGACATGGCACGGTTGCAAGTAGCATGTGACATCAAACGACGTCTTCTGATGAACATCATTGTTGCGAAGTGACATGAAAACGTCACACTGTGTTGTGGACTTGTATGCAAGCTGATGAATAAATACATTTTTTTTATCGCAACTTTAGTCTTTAATTATGTTATGGCAGATATCGATGGAAAAAATGCGAAAGATACGATCCTTACAAAAAATAAAATAATCACACATTAGATTGCCTTATAAAACGATGCCGTGTTACGCAAAGCCTTTGATCGCACAATAATCGAGCTTCAAATTATTTTATCTTTTTTTTTATTCATTCGTTGTTTATAAGTTTAAAGCTTCGCCGTTGAAAAAAAAATATCATTTAATATTTCTCTCATTATAAAAACGTATTTTAGTTTCTAATTTCTATATAGCTTTTTCAAGTCAACATATGAACGATAACGCGCGTCGAAAATTATATTTCCGTAAAGTATTAAGATGACAATTTTTAGTATAGAATTTCTCGCTATAAATTTTATACGCGTCGAACACTTATCTGATGTATATGTTCTTATTTCGTCTTGCGAAACAGAGGGAAAATCTCAGTCTGTAAAATATTATATTAAGTTTATATAGGTATACTTCAGCGTTGATGATATTTCTTTAGATAGGTAAAACGATTATACTTTCACCCACGCAGATCATCTGACATGATAAATTATTCGTTGAGAAGGTTATTTTGAAAATATTTTAGAATGATGTGTCTCACCAAAATAGGGCATGACTTTGGAATTGGATTTGAATACATACAGCTAAACA
This sequence comes from Maconellicoccus hirsutus, assembly GCA_003261595.1. Lineage (NCBI taxonomy): Eukaryota > Metazoa > Arthropoda > Insecta > Hemiptera > Pseudococcidae > Maconellicoccus > Maconellicoccus hirsutus. Next base: position 42,506 of record QBDW01004940.1, read on the forward strand.
GAAATACATACACTCTTCATGTCCGAAGGTTCAGCGTAACATTCACAAAATTTCCAACATCAACCGTTGCCTCAAATAATACAATCTTTGTGAACAAACACTTCGATAACCGGCTTAATAAAAATAAAAAAAATACCGCGTGACGCATCCAACTGGAAATGTGTAGGAGGAAACACATTTAAACAACATCACTAAAGCTATTCCCACATATCTCCAAACCGAACTTAGATTTCTACTAACAAAGCTGTATTTTTTCCCCTTCGAGGCAATCTCAAGATTCTCCCGAAAAATCTTCGAAAATCTCCACTGCATCCTGTTCTTTGTACGAAAACTATCTACGTAGTATAAACCGTTAACAAAGATCAAACAGACATTGAGCGATGCGACAATAATTTGGATAGGAGGAAAGAGAAAAAAAAAACGAAAAATGAAAATTACTTATCGATTTGTATAAATTGGAATTACTTTCTACAAAACTCGACTTCTTTATTGGCGGAAAGAAAAAAAAATTACCAAGTTCCTACCACTTTGGAATTTTTCTTAGCGTGAAATTTTATAACCGGACGGTTTTCTTATTTGTTGTCTGAGCTGACTTGTCCTAGAAAATTTCCACCATTATCGTCCTCTTGGTGGCGTTTTTCGTTTTAGATTTCTGCAAGTACTTTTTTTTTCGTTTTAGCGAAATCCATTGAAATTTATTCAATTTTCATGATATTCGACCAATTTTCACTGCCTACGCATTGGCTATAACGTCCTCGTGACTTTTCCCCGTACAAATAACAATTCGCTGAACAAAAAAATTCAACGACGCTGTCAATTGAATGAGAAATGTCATACATTTTTTCCATTCGTTCCACCAACGAGTATACACATTCGGAATCGTACGTGCGTATTGGTGTTAAAAGCTTATTTTGAATTTCCATGTAGCGAAATCTCTCAAAAGCGTATATTTTAAAAGAGGAAAACGCGCACACACGACAGAGAGGCGAGCCTTCGTAAAAAAAATAAGGTTAATAAAAACCGCATTTAAATGGCGATAGTCTAACTCAGTTTCCGTTACGGAAAAACCGAGATTTTCGTGGAAAAATGCGGTTTCCGAAGGCAATTTCCTCGGCGTAGAATGATCGGTGTATGGTGAAAATGCGCAACGCACAAAAAAACCATTTACCTGAGAAATAAATTGTTCATCTTCTATGCTGTTTCATTTGCGCGCTTCATAGGTGTAGTGGTGTATCTATACCTACAGAAAAAACCTTGAAGCTCAGGTTCCACGCATCTACAACCGGTGATATATACGGTAGCTGTTTTTTTTATTCCACTTACGCGGTAAATATTAATATTACAGCGTGGATCAGAAAATTCACACGTTTAGGTGTTTATTTCGCAGTTGTTTTCCTCTTGGTTATTTATTTTACGACGTCGAAAACGATAAAGCTTTTATATGGCGTCTGCTGTCATCTCTTCATGTACGCGGAACGACAGGCACAAAGACGGAAGGCGAATACGAAAAAGCGAATGCGTACACAGGTTAAAAGACGCAGCCGAAATTCCACATAATAATCCTTTTGTCAAAAACGGCTAAGAACAAATAAGAAATGTAAACTGAGTATAGTAGAACCTATAGAAAAATAAGCTGTTATACGAGTCATCTAAGAGTTTTATTTTTTATATTGTATTTTCGTCTCTTTTCTTTTCTCCCTTCGACCTGAAAGGCTAAGAATTTAATTTAGGAGCAGAAATAGCGAAACTGAAATTCTTACACTGTCATATTGTGTAACAAGGAAGAACAACGGCTTTGCGTGATGAAGAAAGAGGATGAGAGAGGTCAATTCTTACCCAAACGTGACTGGAAAAGTAAAATTTGATCTTCGGTTATTGACGGTTTCTCGGACAAGCGAACATCATCAACGTCTGACCACTCTCTTTACCAGCTTGTGAACCATATCCCCCGCACCATGCACCACTTCACTTTAATCCCCCACCCAACTATCTACTAAACTTTTCTTTCCCCTTGTTTCTCAGCCCCAATTATCAAACCACTTTCCAAGAAAACTTTTAACACTAAAAACTAGCGTTACGAGTTTAAATTTTCTCACAGTACACGGCGTCTCTAACGGGCACACGTACCATCCCCGCTAGTGTTGCTGATTTTAACCAATATACGACAACGTTTTGTTCACGTTACCGAATAAATTTTCCGCAAAACAACATTTTTATTAGGCGAAATCTTTGCGTCGAGTTTACAACAACAACAACAGCGCACCAATAAAGTCTCCCAGTGCAAATTTTACGTCCAACGTTTACTTCTCGTTGACCTAATCTCTATAATTTCTACCCTGCCCTTTCGATATCGTACTCGGTAATTCGACTGAATTTAAATTATACGCCACTAGAGATTTTCTTTCGTTAATTACTGTACGCTTTTACGTCATCGACATTCCGTACCCTCAAATCTATGGCTAGAATTCCAAAAACAATAAGTAGTGTGCAAAAGTTATTCTGGCCCTTGAATAGCTTCAATTTCGACAATTCGACGTCATTAGTCATTTTTTCCATTCGTAATCGATGATTGAATACTAAATAGCATCGTTGACGCTGTTATTCAGCCATTAAGTTGGTAAAAAAGAAAGAACACGAAAAGTAAACGATGAAGTACCAAGGAAAAGGGAAGAAAACTTCAAGACAACTTGAACAATGAGCACTCTCATCCAACTTCAACTAAAATTGACAATTATTGAGAAAATCTCTTCGAGGTGACATTTATCAATTACGAATTTCTACTCTAAATCTATTCTCATAACTAAAAAATTAATCATTCGACGACTGCTGCCATTTCCCTTACGCAATCCCTCATGGTACGCCTAAAAGACAAAAAAAAAAAAAAAAAAAAAAAAAAAGCTAAAAGTTATCTCCTTGTCAGAGTATAAATACTTTACCGCGTTGAGATTTTCAACATTGTAACCACTACGCGAGGCTTCATCACGTTCCAAATTTTTTGATTAACTCTTACCAACCGTAAAGGCCGTAAAGGTAAAAGAAGAAAATAACGCCTCGACAAAAGATTGAAACGTCGATAATTTTTCACAAACGTTACGTTGTACCGAAACACTTCGCAAAATTTATAGAATTTTTTTACCACTCGCTTTCGCCGAAACTAACATAACCAGAGCTGTAAAATAAATACCAGTCATTAAACGATACCCGAGAATAATTTGAAAAAATCTTTCTTCACCTTATACACCCCTATCTGACGAGAGGTTAATGTCATAATACACATAGATCGACCAAGAACCCAAGGTAATCATCCTGTTCGTGACTTCAACAGCTTCGGCTACAAATGTTCAGTCATTTAACACTTTAATGTCTCCCCGTTTATTTATTCGCCACTTCGTACTCGTCACCCGCCTACACTTGTGTTAGCAATGCTCACCGACCAGATAAAAGCAGCTAACGACCTAGAGCCTTGATTCTCTATATACTTTATCTCTTTTTAATGTTACTTAGGTGTTTATTTTCACGTGGTTTGAAATTTTCCGAACACAGTGTAGCTGACTAGCTGTGGTGTATTTGCTCAGATATACGAGTACGACAAAGCTCGTCGACCTTTTATTAATGAGTCGCAGATTACCAAGTCTTTCGAGCTAAATCTTGGGCGAATTAAAAATTAATTTTCACCTTTTTCTTCCTGAGCCAGTCTACATAACTAAAGGGCCAAGTCGAACTTGAGAAATTTCCCTTTCTACTTTTATACGCATTTATTCTAAAATGTAGTAAGATTTTAATCGTAGAGTACTTTCTTTCATTTTGCTTTTCTTGCTTTCTACGGAGTTGTTTTTTTTGATAAAACTTCTCAAGTGTCGGTTTCGTTTGGTACCATATTTCAAGCCTAATCAGAAGGAAAAAAGGGTGTTTTTTCTCAGGCCCGGGTTTTTTCAGGGGCCCGCGTGCGTTTGAAGCCCTTATAAAAAATAACGGGTCTTTTGGGAAAAATGTCGGGCCCTTTCAGAGGAAGGGCTCGTATAATTCTTACCCGGGCCCTGGATTTTCTCTGAATGACCCTGCCACATCTTTTACCTATATTAATAGGTATTCCAAATTTCATGAACTGTATAATTTGCAAAATACGTTCTTTTGAAAGCGTTCAAAGTTGGCATTTAATTTCTAAAATAATATTTTATAGATATCATTATAATATGGGTAGAGTGAGCGCCACATGTTCTCTTCTTCAATTTACCACTTCATTAAGAAAATTGTTAGAACAACGTTGATTTAAAGATCCATTTTGTTTTTTAATTTTATGTTCTTGTGAAATATTAATACCATGCAACAACTCGAAAAATTATTGTTTCGTCTCAAATCTGGCATTTACGATTACATGAAATACATCTATTCCCAGTATACGAATAAACATCCAAAAAATCAAAAGAAAAATATATCAAAGCCTGAAACAAATTCTCACTTTTAGCTAATAAAACTCATATCGAAATCTGTTTCGTTGAAAGAATTCGCCATTGAACTATTTGTATTTCAACAGAGTTCATTATTTCGCTCTTTTTACAACATGAAGAAGACGAGCTGAAAGGAAATTTCTAAAACTTAATTATCAACGAATCTCTAAATTGCACGCTTTTCCTTGAAAACTGATTCGTTTTTTTTTTGTTTCAGAGAAAATTTTTTTATAACGTTACTAATTCAAACGGAACTTTTTCCTTTTATGTCATTGTTGATTTCATTCCTTCGGTCATAACGCGTAGAAAGAACAAGAAACAAGGATTAAGCAATAGAGAAAACTATGAAAAAAAATTACATCGGCAACCTACAAAATGAATATTATTAAATGTGTAACCGGCATAAATGAAAATTTATTTAACTCTATCGTTATGAAAAAAATCGTTTTATGAAATATTTCACGTCTCAAATTGCGACGCTTCACTAGTTACAAAAAGCAACTCAACTAAGTAATTTTACTACACTGCCTTTGGGTCATCGTCAAAAATACTATGTAACAATTGTATTATTAATAGAGGTTATTTTACTTGAGAAGAGGTAACTAACTGCATTCAATTTGCGCACTTATTGTCCACTTTGCACACCAAGTAAATACCTACAGCGTCATTTTCTCCGTGCATTTTCGACGACATTTCTTTAAATAAACGTGCTTTTTAAAAATTTGAAGAACGTTTCTGATTTGAAGGTAATTTATTTACGCAAAGCATACATTTTTATTGATATTATACTCCGTTGTTAAGTTCAAGTATGCATACCTACGCTACTTTGGTAGCTACACTTGTATTTTTTCCGCTCACAATGGAATTGTGTACTTCTTCAATATTATTTAAACTGCTAAATCATATTTTTGAAGTTGAACAATGGTTTAGCCACTATTTTTACATTAACCAAGTATTGATATCCTTACTTTTCTCTTGTGCGAAAACAAAGAAAAGATTCCCATAAAATGGCCCCGCTCACTTTTTTCTACTTTGGTTTAAATTTTTGACCATAAATTTGTTTCATGTTTTAAACAATGTCTGGTGTACGATCCAACGAAATCAGCAACGCAAAACATATTTCCTTTATGAAATGATAAACAAAAAGTGAGAGGTGAAATTTCACTGCAGGTACAATACATGTAATCCCACTTTTAACAGAACTTTGATATTCGTGTTTCAAATTTCAAACGTTTGTTTTCACTGTTCGAATTTTTGACTTGGAATAAATTTCACCTTTTGCAAACCCACGTCTAATCTCACACACATGCATGAAATTCTCACAAACAAACATAAAGAATTCATTCACAAATGTTCTGTTCAAATTTCGCACCATAAACGGTAACAATTTTGTCAATAAAATAACTGAAATTTTTTCTTTCAATGCCTACGCAAAAAGAAAAAATCGCAACGGCCTCTACACTCTGGTTCCAAAGCGCTGCCTCCACGCATATGACAAATGTCACACTTTTTTTTTAATTTTCGAGGTAATGATTGTATGCTGCTCCTTTGTTTACATATTGACACAAGTAAAATTTATTAGTGCTCAGGATCATTTTAGAACATCATATTGCTGTTGAGAATTGCATAAATAATTAAGGATTGTAATAAATTTCACGTAGGCCTAAATGTAGAAGATAATATGTAGGTATTTGAATGGAAAATTTCTGAATGTAACATTTGGCACATCGGATGTCTTACATTTACAAGAATTTGCATCAGAAGCAAAGCTAATTTTTATGCGATATTCCCTCGATAAATTTTTAAATCATGCATTTAGATTACTATTAGCTTCATACAAATCTCCGTGACAGATATAACGTAGTAAATTAGACGCCTAAGTTGGAAATTAAAATTTTTTATTTCTTTTAAAAACTCGAGACTGTGTTTTCACAGGATAAACAATTTATAGCATAGATGATTTCATTTTTCTTCAATTATTTCTTATCAACGGACAGCGGTAAAGAAAAAACAGAATTACCTATGTTAATTAAATCGAATTAATTTTTCGTAGCATTCGTCAGTTGATTTTATTATCATGCGAAAATTTTAATAAAATAGGTATACTCGTATTACTTATTTACCTACCGATGGCCTATATATTTTTTCCATTTATACATCAACAAACCCCTACACAGACACACAAAAATTCTCAAGACCTTATTGATAAAGAAATCCTTGAAATACACCTTTAGGCAAAATTTCAATAATGAAATAAAAATTCGAAACCTTATCATCGCACTATTAAAATGAGGAATTTCCATAGAGCGCGAAATTTTTAAAATTAAAACTACATTTAAATTGCAAATCAATCTCATGATAAAACTATAAACTACAAAGGCCAAAAATTTATTTCCCTCTGAGGATCCATAAAATTAGTTTCAGGCATAATTATGACGTAATAAAATTTCAATACCTTGAAAGTTTTCTTCGGTCGTGGCATAATTTTGAAAATTTCAATTTCTACCAAAAATCGTCTTTTATTATTGATCTTACACAATAACAATCTGCTTTATGGTTTCGGCAAGTTAGGAAAAACTCCCAACAGGAATGAAAAGTATACATATTGTATAGATGTTTGAGGAAATCTTTATTGTTTTCCTTTCATCTCGTCGGCGGGTGAAAGAAGTTAACTCGAAAGTTTTGTTTTTATATGAAATATCTTTGATGGGTATAAATTATTGGGCAAATAACATTATAAAAAATGTGTAAACTACGACGGATACGAAAAAATATCAAGTATTAAGGCAGGACTACGCGTATTGTGGGCTGCATAACTAATCATTGCAGGAAAAAGCACTAAAATCCCTGTAACTGCCTGGGAAGATTGTAACTGCTGATTATTGTCCTATTGGACGAATAAGTATACGTTTAAGAATATTATATCAAAAAATTGCTCAATTTAATGAAAAATTGAAAAGAAAGGGCCTCATTTTGAGATTTCCAAGGTACAACTTCAGTTGTTGATCAAATGAGATAATTTTTTGATATGAAACGCTAAAAAATACATTTGTTTGTCCGATAGAGCGATATTCCACTATTTTAATTTTCTTGGGCAGTTACAGGAATTTTAGTGCTTTTTCCTGCAAAAATTGCTTATATAACCCACTATACCTGTAGTTCCGTCTTTTGATGAATTAAAATCTTACCGTTCTTTCTCCTAGATTTCTAACGCGACAGTGTAAATACGCTGTGCTGCCCAACTGCACCGTCATATTGCTAACGGTGTTGTTATCGAAGATAGGTTCTGTTAATTTTTGAAACTCTTCAAAATTTGAATACCACAGTTGTTGCCATTCGGGTGGATGCTGTTTGGAAGACGTCAATATTTCTCGTCTGTCTGTAAAAGACATGAAATTTCTGTAAATTTGCCATAAAATCGGAAATAATAAAAGGTATAACGAATTCGGTTGTCAATGTTGCTCATCATTATTTATTACTTAATACAGAGTATTTTATTTTCTTGCAAATCACCAACAATTTAGATCGTTTACTCGAGCACATAATGTTAAAACGAGTTAATTTATTGGACGATACGACGGTTTTGGCTAAAAAGGGCTCCACAATGTAATGCGCCACTGGCTGAGGGCAATAATGGCGAATTAAATTAATACTCTCGTACGCGGTACGACGATATCACCTTACGGCCATGCTACTAATTTGTAAAAAGCGTACAAGTTTTTACTCGACGTTCCCACACCTTTTCCACGTATCCGACGCACCTACTAATTGAACATTTTAAACACGTGCCTTCGTAACTGATAAATGCTCCGGTACAAAGGTGCTATGTGATTAACGATACTCATGGTTTTACAAAACGGGTTAAAAGTACGCTAAAAAAGAAACTTTTAATCCCTGCTGTACCTCGTTTAAACGTACCACCGACATCCCAGTTTGTCACTTTTTACTTTCTCAACAAATATGTTACACATTATGCGGCTCATCACGCCAACTCGCATTTTACTCAACTCAACGAAGTAAAAAATCACAGATTTATACTTGTAAATAGCAGATACAACAATATAAGTGCTTGGAAATTGAAAATAACAATATATGACCATCACTTTAAGTTTAACTCCTTCGCTTTGGTATTTTATGTTACGTTTAACAAGCGTGTTACCGCCGCCAAATAACTTGTTCCATAGAAAATACGTCACTTTCTATTAAGAAAAGTACGATACGACGGCCAAATCGTAGTCTGTTGATAAAGTCCACGCCAAACTTGGTCCGACCGAAACTTTATATTAAAGAAGTTTTCCCCAATAGTCCACAATTTCGTTGAATCGTCCCTCACCCCATACTACTTAACTCTCTGCTCACGATTCTGTTAAAAAAAAAAAAGGCTCATTAAAACCGAACTTGCGTACGCGCGAAAAGGCCTACAAATTCGCATTAATACAACTTCCCCTACAGGTTAGATTGTCGAGCTGAGTTCACAATTTCACGATAATTTTTTCACGCTGAGGAGTTTTTATTTTCATCGAACTTGTATAGATTTTTTGCACAATGATAAAAGAGTGAGGGGAAAAGGTTGAAAAATTACACCCCAAGTTTCTACATAGATACCATAAAAGAAGCGTACACACGATAATTATTGTGGAAAAGAAAAAAAATTGCGCTATCTCGACTTTAATAAACGCTCGTATTAGAAACCCGTTACTCCGATAATGATGTTCGCATTACCGCAACGTTTTTCATTTTATAGCCAACTTCTACACACCTCTTTGCTAAACACGTAACGTGATCTTCCCCTTTTAACCTTTATACCACATAAGACTAAAAGTGGTCAATGTTCTCAGTCATAAATATTCACTACAACTACCCAAAAATGGATTTTTACCTCTATTTACGAGTGCAACAATAATGCTAACTGGAAAATCTCCTCATATAGTTCACCCCAGTAAAATTTCTATTCGCTTTTATGATGCGTTCGCATTGGCTCACCTATACAATCAATGATTATATAGCTTCCAAAAAAATAAACACCAATTCCAGTACATTCTGACATAAATAGAAAAAACAGCCTCTATTTTCTATACAACGACCAATATTCTACTTTGAATTTATACGAGTTTTTCACTCTTTCATTCTCGCTGGCATAATATCGTATCGACACAAATCGAAAATTTTCAAATAAAATTTTTCTCCGTCCTTTATTTCGCGACTGTATCACATAAATTAACTCAATTTTCTTCAAGTGCTCTCAAAATCGTTCGAATAAAAATTGAAAAATTTACAATAACGATTTAGAAAATTTACAACTTTTAGAAAGCTTTTTACCTTGTCGGGATTATGTTTCCACTGAACTTCTTTGCAAAAGACGTATACCTAAAAGCACCTGATTTTTTCACGTATTTTTAGATAAAAGCTACGCCGAGGGAATAAATAACTAATAATTAAAATGCTCAAAGACGAAAATATAATTAATTTTAAATAACTAGGTATAGATTTTACGCTCATATGATGCGTTAAAAAAAACATAAAGTCTAATTGAAAAAAAGATTAAATACCGCTACAATTTGCTTTTCAATTTTTACCCAGGAGAGATCTACATTTACACGATATATTTTCATACTCAACGCCAATTCATAATTAAACATCTTTAAATCGAATTCGATACGAATTTAATTACAAATGTATATTTTATAAGACCACCGATCGGACTTGGGAAAATTATTTCTAATCCTATTAATTTGCTTTTGCTGACTAGTATGCACCCTTAAAACGTTAATAATTCGACCAGTTTGTTCACAAAATGATTAAAAGCGAAGAACGCGTTTCATTATACGTAGTTAAATAGTAAAGCATCGGTACTGTTAAAATTTTACGTTAAGCTTTTGCTCCTGAATCTATAGATTTTGGTACTTACATATATGATATATACTGTGTGTGTTTTACGCTTCAACAATGCACAGAAAAAATACTTATCAGCGTACGAAATTGGCTTTCGAATTTAAACCAATAACATTTAGGTACTTTATTTGTGTGATTAAAATAATGGTACACGTTTATCTGCACTATCTCATGATTAGAATAGCAGTTTACAAATATGATTATACTTCGTTAACGTATACATTTGCTATGTATTACAGAAACAATTAATTGCGGTTGTTGCCAGTTTGTGTTTGTGACATCATTTTACAATAGTTTTTCTGTACCAATTTTATAAATTCGAAGGTATAAAATAACTTGACAGTAAGTTACATATAGGTATTGTTAACCATGGTAGAGTAGATATTTCTAAATAGGATGCACAAAAATTAATAATTTATGAAAATGTCATTTCGTTAACAAAACTTTTGCTCTTCGTAACAGAAATACGTGAAAATTATTGCTTCAACAATCTCCACGTGTCAGCATTAGAAATAACCTCAGTTACGTTATCAATTCCAAACTCGATGAATATATCAATGAAGCAAACAAAAGTTCTTTTTTCAATAAAACAACCACAATACAAACAAACGTTCTAGTATTTCTTGCAGGCTCAGCCAGAAGAGAGGAGGGGTTCTTCACCGGCCCTAAATTTTTCGGAATTGATCTCATCGATTTTTTTTACCGAAATAGGCTCATTTTACTTGATTTTTTGCAAGAAATTCAATGGCGCATACTGCATCCCTGACAAATATTCCTTTTTAAAGTTATGAGCTTACAAAGCTCAAAATTAAGTGTTTATAAAATTTGCAAAGTATAACATTCACACCCGACACATGCTTTTCACGTAATTTTTTGCAAAAAATTCGTTACAGCTGTTTGTTTATCGATTCCAGCTTTCGTTTGAAGGCTTTAAGCTTTCAAAGCTCAAAATTAAATGGGTGTAAAATTTGTCACATATATCAAACACTTTCAATACATGGTTATCACGTAATTTTTTTCAAGAAATACAATGGTGCATATCGCACCCCTGCCAAACTTTTCCTTCAAAAGTTGTGAGCTTTGAAAGCTAGTGTAGCGCAACTTATATATCCGAAACATAATTCCTCGGTAATTTGTCGCGGGGAATTCGTTGTTGCTTATTGTTTAACGATCCAAACTTTAATTCAAACGTTATGTGTTTTCAAAGTTCAAAAATTGAGTGAAAAGTTCAATTTTTTCTCTTGTTTCCAATTTTTTCAATTTGAATGTTGTTTTGGGAGGAAAATGAGGAATTTCCTCTCATTAAAAAAGCCTAATTTTTCTCGACGCGAAGAAAAAACTGCCTTTAGGTACGAAATACTTTGATCCGGTACTGCTTTTATATATCCACCCGCCAAATTTGGCTGTTGCACCATTTACGACCCTCAAAAACAAGTACATACACAAGTCGTAAGGAAATTCTAGCCCCCTCTGTATAAAATTTCTGGTTGCACTACTGCTTCTTTCGTTCCTCTTTTTGAAACTCCACCGCAAGAGCGAAAAATTATTTAACTTCTTGTCGCTGTGTACAATTTCACACAAAATATCACCATTGAGAAAACAACAAACATGACAGTAGACTTGATAAACATAAGAAATATTCATGTCAAAGTTGAACAATAATGTAACTTGACACAACGCCTAAACAAGGGCACGGTAAATTTTATCAACAACGTTAAACGTCGTGTACTGAAACAATAATTCAGTATTCGGCAAGATTTTCAATGCAATATAAACTTTATCATTTTTCTCGTGAAACTGAAAAATGTATAATTAAAAATATCTTACAAGATCAAACAAAAAAACAAAAAATTATAAAGTTTAATATAAGTTTGCATTACTTCTATTTATAGATAGAAGGAATTATATAGGTATAAGACTGATTCGCTGTCGAGTGAAAAAAAAAACAAATATAGTTATTGAAAGTTTTTAATTTTTTTACACCGTTCAAAAAAAATTAATTAAAAAGTATCAAAGTGAAAAACAACAGATTTAAAAATTGGTCGACTAAATATTTTTCTTTTACAAAAAAATTCGATCTAACGTTTTTCCGACTTTTTATTAGTGAAACTTTCTTTTCATACGGAAAAAGAAAATCTTAATGGAAAAGAATCTTTACAAGGAAGACTAAAAAAATCACAATTGTTATTTAACCCTATGCGCTGCTTTCGATTGGCACATTTTTCATTGACTTTTACTGCTATCTTTTTTTTTTTACTATTAGAAACTTTTTATACGTTTTTCTTGAATGGTGCAATTTATTGAAAAATCGCACTAATATAAAAGAAATTCTGTGCACCATGTCTGCGAGAATTTTTTCATGTCCTATAAAATTTTGGGCTTTTGTCGAACTTCCACTAATTATTAGGATTCTACGTTTCTTTTGGTTTTTTTATAGTAGCATGAAAACTTGGTCAAACGTTTTCAAACTATTATAACGTGTTATTGTACAATTTCCTTATATAAATACATGACGAATAATATTTTTCGTGAATTAAATTCTGTCTTTGAAAATAAAACGCAAAAAAAAATCAAATATCGTATCTAAGATCTACCTAAATGGAATAAATTCAATAAATTGTTGAAATTATTTAAAGCATTGAAAATAAGTACACGAAGGTATATAGTGCTTATCTAAAACTCGTAATTTTTTATAGGACAACAATAACGAAATGAGACGAATGCTGCATAAAGCTCTCTCGTTTTATTCCTAAAAAAATTGTTTTTATATGCTAACTGCTCGCCTATGGTAATAAATATTTTTCAAGTTCTTTTACGTGCATAAAAAGCCAACTGAATAAGACAAAATATAAGTCAGTTCAAGCAGAAAATGCTCTTTTTTTTCTTTATATCCATATAAAAATGCAATAAAATCACATTATTTACAAAAATATTTCTATGTGTTCGACGCATCGAATTTTTTATTTAACCTCCAACGATTTTTGAATTTGATATGTTATGGCATTCTAGTGTATTGATTATTATGCCTTTACAAATACGTACATACACTTGAATAGAAAAAAATACATATTTTCACCCATTTCCTTTCTACAGGTTTTTTATGCATAGTTTTCTTGTTTTGTTTTAAAAAATTATGTTTACTTTGATCATGTTCCCTAGTGATTTTTGATTCAGCCTGCCAAACTTTGTACACAAAGAGATATCACGTAAGAATATCAAGGTATAAGATTAGGCTTTATTTCTACACGTAAGATACCAAAAAAGCATATAATTCGTGTCATTTGTCTTTTCAATTTTCGCATTCTTGAAACTCTCGATGGAATTTCTTTGATATCTTTTTCTTTTTACTCAAACACAAATTCTCAGAGGATTTTTTTTCGTTAAATTATTTGGGTACAGAGCTTTTGTCCTTCGAACGGATCCCCTATAGATTGCCACAAATATCTGGGCGATTTTTAAAATAAAAACCGAGATTCGATACTAGCGGGAGTTCATTTATTTAACAATTTACTGTCGCGCTTACATCGAAAATTGCTAAAAAAATCGATTTTATTTTGTTCTTTTCTTGGTTTTTCAAAATTGATGCGGAGGATTACAAAAAAAAAAGAAAAATCCTTTTTTCAAAACGTTGTATAGTGGATGTAATCGTGCTTAAAATTGAAAAATTGTAAAAAAAAAGTTTTTAAGAACTATTTATAACGATATAACTTGCTTTATTGGCGAATTAGTTGTACTTTGACTACAAACTTGTTTATAAGCATTTTTGTACTTTTACCAAGGTAATTAAAGAAATTCGAACTTTTCGTGCACTCCAAACTATTGACTTATCGATCATTCATTACGCTGAATTATAATCACCGCAAAAAATTATAAGTGCATATTTCGATTAAAAAACAAAATACAGTAAAAAAGACCAGGTCAAACCAGAGGGCGAGAGGTGAAGAGGGCTTTCTCCCTGATCCGGATTTTTTTGGGGCCCGCGTGCGTGAGCTCTTGTAAAAAGTAACGGCCCCTTTGGAAAAAATGACCGGCCCTTGGAAGAAATGTCGAGCTCTTTCAAGGAAAAAGGCATCCGTATAATTTTTCCCCCGGGCCCGGATTTTCTCTGTATAACCCAGAAAAAGATCAATCAATCATATGTGATTACTATGATAAAAAATCATAGATCTATAAAGGTGTTTTCTTGTGAGCAACTTTTATAACATTTATTGTCGAAAAACTAATTTTAACGCGAAATGACTTCATTTTTTAACACATTTTCAATATTTAATTGATCATAATTCTTTTTCGTAAGTATAGGTAGAAAAATGACGAATTTAAAACTAAAAATTGTTCGTTACAAATAACTTATAGGGAATTATCATACACAAGTCAAGCTTTTCGAATAATTTACTTTCGAAATCCTCCATTTTCTTGGAATTTTCCACACAATAAAAAAAATCGTCTAATTTCCTTATTTGTGTTTTCAGGTTTGCTAGCTTTTCGAGCTTGAAAAAAAAATCATTACCACGTAGCGTAAAGAATTACCAGCAGATTTTTTTTTTCTTACTCATAAATATCAAATTTGATAAAAGATTTATTCCGGAGCGAAATATTCATTTAAAAAATTCTCATCACGCTTCCATAGAAAAGCTATCGCTTATTATTTCATCAAATCTAACGTCTTCGTCGAGCTTTTCTCTTATTATCTGACATTTCTGAGAACAGTTTTCATTGAAAAACTGACAGTGTCGGCGAAAAGTAAAATTTACATTTCGTTAACACCTCACGCAATTTGATCGAAGCTGTATGAAAAAAATCCCTCTTTGAAGAATCCATTAAAACGTCTAATTTCGTAGTGGTATTCCTCATCACTGATGGCTACCAATAGTAGGTACTGAGCATTTCAAATAAGTAAAAAAATGACATAAAATATGCCGTGAACAAAATTATATCATTTTATTTTTTTTTCACATCGTGCAACGCCGCGTGGCGTCACGTCGGTCGCTTTACAATTCAACTTTTACCCTTCGTAAGCAGTCAACATATGCGAGATAGGAATCGAAATATGTATATCTAATAGCGAATATTCCGGTAATTTATAAAATATTCCGCAGAAAATTGTATCAAAGGTGTAATGGTAATGAACTACGCTATTTTTTCCGTAACCTACGAGAGATAAAAAAAATATGATTCGCGATTTATCAAATGCGCATAAAAAGTTGCACGCCTATTAGCGCTTTTTTATTGCTGCTTTATAACAACACGTAAAAAGTAAAAAAAAAAACCTTGAAGCTCAAACAAAATTTAAAACATGCAAATACATTCGACACTTTACCATACAGAGGATGAGAAAAGTTGGAGTGAATTTGAATATTGTATTTACGAATGGAAATGTTGAGCACCTCGTACCAAAGGTATTTTAACAGCAGCACAAATAAGTTTCTCCGTCATACTCTCATTTTACAAACACTTCGTTCACAATTCGTATAAAAGGCTAAATATTCGACGGAAATTCACAGACGTTCGTTAAAAATTTGAGGCTTATTTTATAGGTGCCTAGCTGCCTAGTGCCTACGTTATTAGCAAAGTGTACGTTCAAACGTATCAAATAATCTCATCGACGTTTGATCTAGTGAATCAATCATCAAGAAACATTTCTTTACAACTTTTCTAAAAAACAAACGTTACTTTGTTATCAAAATTCAACTGTTTAATATATAAAATGAGCATAATTTGTAAATAATCGTTTATCGAGTTTTATTACTCACAAATTCACAATAGATACAAACACTGGTATACCTATTACAAATCATCAGAAAAATATTACAAAGTACGGAATTCAATCGATTTGTAAAATGATATCGTCGCTTTTCTCAGTACTTACCGCAACTCAACGACGATAAATAAAATTCACAGTAGCGTAATACTTGCTTTATAACTCTACGCTATTTGTAATTTGTTCGAGCTCGCTATAAACTGTCGATTAACTTCCACATTCTATTGTTTGGGTGCCAACGTTAAATATCCAACTAAAATTCTCTGCGTCCTTGCAAAAACTCAGCGCACCAGACATTTTTACTTTATAGAACAGCCGTTATTTTCGTTTTTATTGTGAACTTCACTACTATGAAAATAGACCGGAATTCTTTTGCTAAGCTTACAACGTATAAAATTACTTTTCACTTTTACTTTACCCTTTTTCTTCTCTTCTTATAAATAAACCCATTGCTCGTAAATATTGAACGGTCAAATTGCTTTTCAACGAATTTTTAGAATACTTTGCAGACGCGTATCTTTGTCATATAGTATATGAAAACGCACAAACAATTTTAAAATCTTAATTTTGACTTCAAAAATGTAGGCATTTTGTGCTTACATATTGCATATGTCAATCAAATTATTCGAAATTAGAATCATTAAATTTTGCTGTGGTATCATTTTTTATTAATAATTCACATTTTACTTAAAATTAAGTTAAGCCGCTCTAAACATTGGGAAGGCTGGAGGGTGCAGATAACCCTAATAATAAAAGTCAAGTGACATACCTTAATAATATAAATTGTCACAAAATAATAACGCGAAAATTTATCAATTACAAATGTATTACAATTTTACAACGCATAATTATATACCACATATACCATAAAGCTTCGAAAAAACCAGTAATTTCATTGAACCGAAACCAAAATACAAGTGTTTTGGACGAAACTCCAAATTACCAGTAAAAAATATCCATCACTTGTCAACCTGTTTCACGTCAGGTCTACCCTTCTTCCCTTCATCCCCTATGCTTCGATGATGAATTTTACCAAAGAGACGAAAAAGCAATCAAACTAGTATATCCCCCAGATTTTGCCCGTTATTAGAAATTTCCATTTTGAACTATTTTTATTATTTTTTTTAAATTTTCTCGCACTACAAAAAAATTCCCTTACAATAGGTATACTTACTTATAAATATTATTTATTTAATTGATAAAATTCATGTCATTACTCCATATACGCGAAACTGGTACAGTTTAATTGTGAGATAAAGCTTTGTCAACTAGAGATAGAGATAATATTCCAATTATTCTCTTTGAGTTTATCGCCAATAGGGTATTTCTAAATAGGACATTTTGCCCAGCTTTACGCCATAATTTCACGCTATCGAAAATATTCAAAATAAACATTTAATATAAAACGCTTTATTCTACTGTATACTTTAATGAATAATTATCAACAACTGAACAGGATATACTGTGGTAACTAAATTTTTTAAAATTCGTTTCTTGAAAATTAAAAAACAAAAAATACCCTCGCATCTACCTCTACATAAAGTCACTAATTGAACTTTACTTAAGACGAGACCACGGGTATAGCGGGTTGCGTAACTAATGTTTGCAAGAAAAAGCACTAAAATCCCTGTAACTGCCAAGGAAAATTAAAATTGTCCCGTTTGATCAACAATTGAAGTTGTAGGATCTTAGAAACCTCAAAATAAGGTCCTGTCGCTTCAGTTTTTCATAAAATTGAGCAATTTTTTGATAATATTCTTGTACGTAGAATGCAATTTTTCCAAGCAGCTACTTGGAGTTTAATGTTTTTTTTCTACAAAAATTGGTTATGCAACCTGCTATACCTGTAATCCCGTCTTAAAAATGAATTTAATAAAATCTGTGACTAAAATAAAATCATTAAGAGCAAATATTTCATCTTTCCAGATTCCAAGGATTACTTCACAGCAAAAACAAAGCGAGTAACCGTGCAAAAGTCAAACGAAGCATATTATCTACATGCACTTGTTCTTTAAAGTATTTACAAAGGTCCTACTAGAATACGATCGATCGGCAGACTTATAGAAAACAAAAATTTAAATTAATCTCGGCTTATTTGAAAAAGCAAGATCGAAGTTATCGTATCGTAGCAATAATAAATTCGAAGCCTTCTTTTAAATAATTATTAGCAAGTTCCTGACAGCAATTTATAAACCCAAGTTAACGCTTGGTTAATCAAAGCTTCACTATCGTTTTCATTATTATCGAAAATTTGAAATCAGTTCAACTTCGATGATGCATATTTATAATGGATAAACGTTTGATAAGATAACGGTAAAACACTTTATTTGATAAATCAACGTACTCAAAGGGTGAAAGGTTTTGGTTTAAAAAGTACCTTGTTATCTATCATATTACCTTCTTGTCTAATTTCATCACAACGGCGAAAACATAGCCTACTAATTTTAAAGCAGAAACTATCAGTGAGAAACTCACAGTAGCTCGTTGAAAGGAGAAAAACAAACATAATACCAATCAAAATAATTAATAATTTTTTTAATAGTGAAATTTTTCAACTACATCACTACTAGATAAAAAAAAAGTAGAAAAATCCAACACAACAACAAAAATAAGGCCACTTTCTTTTTCATCGTGCAACGGCTCGTTGAATATTTATGAACTATATCCCTTTTTATTATGTTACGTCGAGTTAATTTGGAAATTGACTCGGCTGGTATTGTATCAGCCCTTTCTAAAATCCAATTTATTTTTTAAGTAATAATTTTACCTGAAAAATTTTAAATTATAATATTGTTTTCATTATGATAACCCTATATCTCATTACATTTTCTTTCCGAGTATTTCCATTTTCTTTCTTCATTAAATGGACGAGAATTTATGCTATATAATATTAAAATTTAAAAACTTGAACCAACTTTTTTTGCTCCTTTTGCTATGTATATATATGTATAGATTATTTTCGCCGCTTCGTATAATTCCGAGTGAAATTTTCCTTGTAATTGAAACTATACGATTAAAAAGGTTCATTATTGCAAAAAGCCTTCCTTGAAATTTTTAAAGCGAAGACTTCGAATACCAGCAAAACTAGAAGACCAATTTGAGAATGGTTTTATGAACGAATATTTACAATTTGTTATGTAATAAATGAAACGTTTCCTCAAGGCGTTGCTGATATCTTTTCAAGTACTTCTGCTTAATCTGAGTATTATATTCACAGTGGTGAGGAAAAACATAGTAGCCTTGAGTTTTACTCACAATTTTTATGACACGTCAAAGAATAATAACACTACATCGAGCATACAAATATAAAACCAGCATACCTCCCACTGTTGAAATAACGAGGAAAGAAAGTAAAATCACGACATATCAAGTGCGACAAATTAAAATAAATGAACTGAAAAAGTATCACATACAAAATGAAAAATAGCTCAAGTATATAAATCTTGAAAATTTCCACTTCATTTTATAATAAAATAACCTCGACAAATATCTCTCTAATTATTTCAGAAAATGTTCTTTCCGTAGGTACCATCGTTAATTACCATAGATCCAGACGATGTGTTATTTAAGAGTTATGCAATTTTCACAACTCGTTCTTAGATGTACGTCGAACCGTTTAACTAAAGGCTGGGGTAAATAACGAAGAAAACTGTACACACGTACAGATAAGTACATATTTCATCCACTTAAGCGCAACAATAAACAATTCGACGGAGCCTTTCTACACAGAATACAAGCCGACAATGTTTCGCCTAAGAAAACACTTATTCTGTACTCTTTCCCACTTTTCGGGTCCTAGGGAATAGACCGAACGCGGCTCGCGGTATCTTCCCTCTTATTACAATACGCTTTAAGATTTTCATTTTGAAATATGAAACGCACGTTAATATAAAATGGTTCATTGTGGTTTGAAATATTAATCAAAGTAATTATAAACGGGATTAGGTTACTGTAAAAGCCGCCGGATTACTCTCTATACCGCACGTTTACTATTCATCGTTACACAGCAGCGCGTTTGCTCCTACTATGAGTACTTCTCAACTTGGGAATTTCATACGCGATGCGGTTAACTGCAGTCTTCAAATGTCACCTTTGAATACTTTCTTTCACCGAAATAAATCAATGTGTGCTCATATTGGTTCATTTTTGGTGAAATATCACCGTAGGTGCATCTACTTCCTGACAAAATCAAGCATATCGTTGAGTTCATTGGTCAAAGATACCGCGCCATAGCGATAATTCAAATACTCCATGAACAAAGATCCTTTGCCATAAATAATACTTTACATTACAAGTTTTTGAAAACCATGACCTGGGCAAAAAGGTCCTTAAGTAACTTGAATCGATTTATTTCATGACGTCATATGTTTCAGACTGTACAGTCTCATATCAAACTTGAGTTTTCACCTTGACTAATAATTTTATTTAAATATTGCATTTCTCAAAATTAAATTTTTCATTTGTCAGCTAAACGCTCATCAAATAGATAAAAACGACTTGAATTTATTAAATTATCAATTTCCAATGCATTTATTACGATCCAACTTTTACTACGGTGGTTGAACATTCGAATGAGAAGTTATCAAAATTTAAACTAAAAATGCATATGTAATGAAATTATCAATGTAAATATTTACCTATCAATATTTACTTTTCAAGTTGAACAAGAAGTAGGTAACGTCAACTTGATCCATTTTTCCACAACGGTCAACTTTGCTGTTCTGTTTTTTTTTTTTTTTTTGAGCAGTGGTAGATATTGAACTCATAAAAAGTCAATTGTAGATTAATAACTGCTAGTAGGTATTGGGTAGACGTGGATCTTTCCCTTGAAGGGCCTGACATTTTTCCAAGAGCCGGTCATTTTGTCTAAAGGGTTTGTTATTTTTTTACAAGGGCTTAAAACGAACGCAGACTCCTAAAAAAATCCAGGCCCGGGACCTCCCCTTCTCCTTCTACTCGGGGCTGAATACTGGGTATGTATTCAATACTTAAATGCTCAAAGAAATCCGATGAGAAAAAAAAATTGAACGCAATTTAAGATGAGTGTGTGTTTAGAGTAGTTCAAATACTTAATTTTGAATGGCTGATTGAATAATACAATTCATCACGACTGTAAAAACTTATTGAAATGGGTACGAATAGATACCTCGTCGGTTAAATAATGAAAAGTGATCTTAAGAAAAACAAGAAATTGTGTAAACTCTTATTTTCAGGACAACTTTGATTTTCTTCTTCTGCCTATCCCATTTCTTCTTTTTCTTTCGTTAATTTCAAAACTTTTCTCATTAAATTATTTAAAAAATTCTATAGAACAAAAGATACGCTTCTCAAAGCAGGTATTTTAATTATTCATGTTAATCGACTACTTTGTCTCGAATTAACTTTTTTTTATCGCAGATAATGAGCTTTTCTTATAATTTCATAACAAATTGTTTATTTATGTTGACTCAAAATCCCAACTTTTCCTTTTTTCCTCTCATTGGGGGGTTGAAATGCCGCAAATGTATTTTGGGAAAAGAATTCCATTTCGAAACATCGCTACCTGCTACATAAATTGAATAACAAAAGTGCGGAGGTGAAAATTATACCCAGAACGGCGGCAGGTCAAGTACATAATATATCAACTTTTTTCAGTTTCAGAGTTTGAAAAATTCTTATTTAAAAAATTTACGCTTTATCCTAGGATAACCTCCACACACGGTAAAATTTTTTGAAATTGGAATTTTTGCGATTATGAAAGTGAAAAAACAATTTACAGGTAGGACAGTAAAATTTTCACTTTGACATTAGACACCTACTATGGTTTGAATTTGTGCCATTCGACATGATAAAATTGAGAGAATTTTAATACCAATGAGAAAAAAATATGAAAATTGAGAACATTACACTTTGAAGTTTTGTCACCAATTCACCGTTACTTATTCCAGAAAAATACGGAGAAATTAATATTGAACCGTTTTAGTAGAAATAAGTCACTAAATACGTTCTAAATCGTGTACGCCATAGTCTTTAGTGTAGGTGAAAATTTCCTATACTTGAATATAATTAATAAAAGCCCTCATTATTTTAATGTGCTTAAAGTTTCAAACATTAACAAGCCCGCATAAAACTTTAAAGCTCAATTATTGCGTAAAATGCAGAACGTACGTTTGAAACTTTGATAGAAATCTTATTCTTGTATTGTACAGCCTTATACCCTACCTATGTGTATGTTTCTCGTTCAAATAACCTCAGTTGTAAAGCATAAGTAAGTGTAATACGTATTATGTACCCTCTTTGAGAAATGATAAGTACATTATATCTTACCTATTTGTTAAACGACTATAAATCGCCTGTGATGTCGCAAAGTAAACTTCAAAACGAGAAAAAAAAAAACGAGATAGACTTCCAAAGGCTAAAATACAATAGGACTGATATAATTAGGTAAAAATAAAAACGACGAGATGTAATTATGCACCAAGTAGCAAGATATCAACACTTGCGTCAATAAAAAGAAGAAAGTAAAAATAAAATAGATCATGAAGAAAATTTGACACTTCTTTCATAATGAAAAAATTGCTTCAAATAGGTACACGGTTTGTACATATAAATACATACATGTAGTATAAGTTTCAAGTAAGTCAGTATTTCTCACTTTATGTAGAAACAATGTTGAATAGTTCACATCCCTTTCATCCCAAACACTAACTTCCGCTCTAATTAATTTAACTTCGAATTACTATACTCAACTGCACACTATCACGTTTTGTGTAATAACTTCACCACCTCTTCATTCGCTGGTAACTAACGTAAGCGACAAGTCGAAGGGTGAGAAAAAAAAACTTTGGCTTAAATTTGGATCAGCGCGCCGCTCTAAATGAAGATTCAACGTAAGAATGACACTATTCTTGTTAACTCCACTAAAAGTTGCTACGTTTTGTGGAGTATTATATGTACTTTCTTTCGAAGTTGTTAACACTCTTAACAAACGCCTTACGGTTGTCTTCTCCAATTGGCGTATTTTTTTGTTGTCGCTTTCGTCGTCGTTAGCTTTGTTGTCTTTTTCGTTCGTTCTCTTTCTCACTTGGGGTTCTTAATGATGAATTACTACTCGTTAAACGAGTAGCTGAAATTTAAAACAAAAGAAAATCCCCCAAAATCTTATCGCAAAATTAGATGTTATGTCCAGTTCATTGTAATTCCTTATTGTAGAATGTATCTTATTGTTATTTTTGTACAAGTTTTTTTCTCTTGAAGGGGAGAGTTTGTACAAATACAAACCTTGTATATTATTGTATCTAAGTACCTCCGTACTACCTCGTAAATCTCATCGGATACATATACGATGGTAGTGGCTGTCTTTGTGACCTCATCACACTACAACTAGCGAACCGAATTTCGTTAAATTTTGAACATAATTTGTTATACACCCGTAGACGGTTGCAGGATAAGTATTTTTCCACTAGCTCCAAAATGGGAGGACGGAGTGCAGTAATGTGTTCGGAAAAGTCGATCATTACAGGCGCTAAATTTTCTTAATACCAACGTGTTCTATGATCAAAATACGAGTTTTTTTTAAATAATTTAAAATTAGTTTGGACACGTCCTTCAATATCATTTTGGGCTTCCAATTTTCGAAAAAAATCAAAAATTTCGAAAAAATCGTTTCCGAACAAATTTGACCTAATCACCTTCCGGATATACCCTCCCCAACTGCACATACCGAATTTCATACCATTCGGCCCAAAACCCCGCGCGATGTGAAATTAAAATCGAAAATCAGCCAGAGCCCCATCTATCTATATGTATAAAATAATAGCCATTTTCTTTGTTGCAACTTCAATTACAATTGAGAATAACAACCACAAATAGAAAAAAAGAGTGTTAGGTAGCGAGCATTGCAGAGCAATGCGAGGGGGCTTTGGAGGCAAAGCTTCCAACTAGCGAAGCTAGTAATTTATGTTGTGAGAAAGCAAATAACATTTTTTATGTCAATACTCGAAGAACGCACCCTTATTTATTTCATCTTATAAAAGCTCGAAAATTGAAAATTGTGCAGGTATAAACCTGCGTTAAAAGACAGATTTAATTTGCTTAAATTATGAACGCAGTATTTTTCAAAATGTGCAAAATCCTTTACGATGTCGCAGAAAAAATCATATTCGTGCAAAAGACTACATTATCTCCGCATTATGCTAAAGGAAGTTTACATCTCTAGTGCGCTTTATTATTCTTGTATCTAAACTAGAATAAAAGCCTAAGAGGAAAAACTTAACAATTTTAGAAGCGATTTAGCTTTTATCTGAGAGTTTAGCAAATAAGATTATCAACGATCTGCCATTAAACACTTGTATAAAGACTCTTTAGATAGACTTTTCGGTGTTGGTATTGCTCGACGGCGCGTCGATTTCGAAACAATCGCTTCTTTACATTTTAAAGGAGAGAGAGGAGAGTTGAACATCGTATCGAACTACAGTGAAGAGAACAGAAACTAAGTTATATAAGGATAGTGATGGATAAATGGGGTAAAGATAAAGAAAATGATTTTCACGCTTTCAAACCATCCGTTTGTTTCATCTAAATATGCTCCAAGTGTCCACTTATACTGCCAGCAAACGTTTCAGTGTACGGAAAATGTTATACCAACCAGGAAAGCGAATACAGCTAGTGAAAAGTTTTTTATCCTTCGATATGCAAAATCCTATGCAAATAGAAAGAAAAGCTTTCTTGTGTTTTTATCAAATCTATGTATATATTTTATCCACTTATTTGTCAACTTTTTTAGAAGCAAGATATATTGTCCATACTAACAGCGAATTCTTTATATTTTACTAATTCATCGCAGTCTTCTAAGCTTTATCGCTTACGCTACCAACCAAAACGACGCTGTCTTATCACGCATATTTCCATAACGCATTTGAATACATTATACGTGCCGGTTCAATCTCAATTGTCACCACCTACCACAATCTACAATATTGCTGCTTGCTTCGCTACAATTGTAAAAGAAACGCAACTCGACAAATAAAAACGTCTTCGTAGCGTACTCAACTACTCATAGACATCGCGTTCAGAATTTTCAAGTTACCTCTACCTCGTCCTCTCATGTTACTTAAGCCTACAAGAAATTCACTTCTTGAAGAGTATCAGCATTGACATTCCTCATTCGTTTTCGAGTCAAATAAATTAACATATTAAATTTCAATTCGTTGAATACTTTTCACTAGATAATTTTATGATTAGGAAGCTTCAAAACCATCACAGTGTACTTCATTTTCTATTATTTCTTGATTTTTTTTCAAGTCTTCCGCTTATCAGAGTTTTTTTTTTTTTTTCTTACAAAAATAGCTTGTGAAAAAGACATGTGACCTCAACAAAGAAGTATTTGTATATATATCGTTTCCATAGAAAAATAAAGACTTGCTATTTTCTGAATCGATCTTTTGAATAGTCATTTTGTTTGTTGCGTAGTAAAAAAAAACAGACGTTTCGTTACAGATTTCATAATTCCACATGCTAAACAACTTGCATCAATGGAAGACAACGCTTCCAAGCAAACTCTAGGTGATGAAACGACTTCCGATTTTCCCGAGCGGCTGAACACTGATGGAAATTCCATCATATCAACGCCCGATAAATTACCATTGGATAGCATGCCATCGGTTGATAATTTGAAAATAACCACAACCAGTTTAAGCGTGCTGAGTGAAAAAGATGAAATGGACTTTCTCACTTCATCGGCCAAAACTCTCCATAAGACCATTTCCGATTACGTAGAGGAGAATTTCGGCTTACAAAACAAGCATTTTTTGGCTCAATGTAGTTACGATTATTCGCCTTCAAAACAGCGAAATTTCCAAACGAAAACTTCGAAACGTCAAAAACCCGAGCAAGAACCATCTGGAAAATCCGAACCCACAAAACCGCCGACAGAATGTCCCATAAAAATATGCCGTCCTGGTTACAAGCCTCCCCCCGAGAAACGAAAATCACGCAAATCACTCTCAGAAGAGACCGAGCGTTCGCAAGAAAGTGAACAGTTCAAAGCAATGGCTCGAGGTTTCGAATTTAAACCATCTGTGCTAACGCTGATCGATACCGGACCGATAAAAGTGAGAAAAATTCAACGCATTGGCGCTAAACCGGAACCTTTGAAAAGCGCCGTTAAAGAAAACAAAAGCTCGAAATTACGTTACGAATATAACCGTAAACAAGCGACAGTACCGTCGCATATGCAAGAGCATCTGAATAAATTCAAAAAACCACCGTTTAGGCCAGCGATGACGCATGAACACGCGTGTTTCGAAGATATCGTAGATCGTCTACGTAAAATAAAGAAATTATTTCCACAAAGTGGAGGTTCTCCTGTAAAAGGATCCAATCAGTCTGATCAATCTTCAGGTAAGACGAAATCTCGTAAAAGCAAAACTAAAAAACGTTAAAATTAACACAAACGATTTTCATCGTGAAATTCTATCGTCAATAAATCACTTTCCATATTTTTGTTACTCAATTTTTACACGAGAAAATTTCACTTTCAAAGTGAAATTAACGAAAACTCTGGTTGAAAGTTAACGATAAAATGATTACGAAGGCCTAAATATTCGTGTAACCAACGTCATCGCATAAGTAGCGATACCATATATGGGCCTTTCTTCGTAGTAAAATGATGAAGAAATTATGGTAATCGTTGTTCTTCTGAAATTATTAATACAAAAATATGTAAATGTTATTCGCACTCATTATGACTCCAAAAATCTAAATTGACCAGCTTTTTTGCTACCATTTTGCCTTCCATATCTTTCCTCTAACAGGAGGTTAACTTCTGGCAAGATTTTATAATGAAGAAATTTTACCACTAATTACAAATTTGCAAACAAAAGAGAAAAATTGACCACCGTATAATTGACCATTTAATACGAACTCTCTATTCACATTGTCGTCATGTAAATTATATATTTTGGGTTATTTTCTCGACAATCATTCAAAGACATTTTTCATCGAAAATTCCATAGAAATTTTTTTCATTAAACCTGCATACACGCATCAGTTTTCGGGCGCTGTTCATTGATTTATTTTCATCTAAACATCGCATTTGAAACGCTGCCCAAGGATCAACATGAGCGTTCATCAATCTACTCCCGGCAACGACGACTCGGTACCGATACTTGATACTTGTGATCGGTCAACTCCACCAAAACTACAATCTTCTCAAAAAATACAATCACGAAAATTTATCGAGAACTACCAAGGCCAAAATCAAATCACGTTTTCTAATCTTTTGAACGCGCATATATCAAACAATGCCGATAACAGGAACACATTGAAACGTAAGAAACCCATATCACATGAAATCAAATCAAATACGTCTTATTCGTTGCGATACGATTATCTGCGTAAAAAAGCTGCGATACCGTCCAGTATGCAAAAGCACATCGACAAGTTCAACAAACCGCCATTTAAATCCAGCTGGAGAGCTGGGACTTGTTTCGAGGATGTGTCTCAGCAATTAACGAGAAACAAAGTCATTACCAGAAAACCACGAATTAAACCAACAACACCACCTCCTGCCGAGGATTTGGAAGAAAACCAATAATTTTCAAATTTCACCAAGTCATCGTTTCAATTCGTCGTTTAATACTATGTTATAAGTCAATGAAGATTTCATTAAATACCTATTTACGGTCTAGATTACAAGTATTCAAGGAAACTTCCATCATTTGAGGGAGAGGGGATGACGTCTTGACCCTCTTAACATTAGTAAATAAGGATTAAACTTTTTGTATGAATAAACCACTCGTTATATTCACGATGTTTTAAATTCTGAGATGACCGACTTTGTAAAAATGGAAAACCTATCGACAAAAAAAGATGTCATCTTACAAATAACTATATACCCCGGGATAGCTTTGCGAATCTTGCGAATAAAAAATGAGAAAATTTTTGCGGAAATTCCCCTAAAACGTGGGCGTAACCGGAAGAAAAACGTCAGGATGAAATTAATCGAAGAATTCGTATCATCGCAACGACATTGATTAAAAATACACCGAAAGTATATTTTTCGGAAACCACATCAAGTTAAAACTTGAAAAAAGAGAAAAAACGAATCTAAAAAAGAACTACGCCGTATCAAAGAAATTAATGACTCTCAAGAACAAAATTTTCATCAACAGAAAAACTTACTGCCACCAATTTGAAATTCTGAAGCAGTTGTAACTTACTATTTAAAAGGTGTTCTTTACGTTTTCAATTAAATTTTCTACAATAACACACCTACAATAATTACATAAAAAATTATAATTTAAGGATTTCCTTATTAAAAATGCGTACCTATACTGAAAATTTCCTTTCTTTTTAAATCTTCAAGTAGAAATATATTTGCTACCAATCTATTTGACGAAACAGCACCAAAATGAATAAGTTCATTAATAAGTTACAAATTTGAACCCGAGTTCACTTACTTCTAGCGTAAAAAAGATGGTTTTTCCACTTCATAATACGTTTTCAACATTTTGGTTGTTTAAGTAATTTTAAATACCGCCATCGCCATTTTATATCTTTAACACTACATTAAATAACGTAATCGCGTATTCGGTTTATGGTTGTTTATAAAACTTTGCACAGGTATACAAAATACATCTACGACCTCCACGATGTAATTCGTTTAAGCATGCTTTTCGATTAATATTTTCTATTTAGGCATCCGATTATACCTAAAACTCATATCAAAGGTGTTAGTTTGCCATTTCTATTATCTTACCCAACCGTGGAAAGAGTTTTAGTCGTACAACAGTTGTGAAAACTTTCAGGAGGAAAAATTCACTCATTTTTATCGGCCTACAAAGGTTCAGTTGATTGAGCATTTAAACAACATTACCGATGCATTTTTCCCTTAAATCATTCGAATGTATGCAATTTGTCCTTTTTAATATTCACTTGCCAACATCCTTGCATCCTTTCGCAAGACGTGACGTCGCTTCTTAAACGCTGAAACGCATTAAAACCCAACAACCTTCATCTTTCACAAGTAAAGATGATTGATCGAAAATCGATTTCAAAGAAAAGCAAAACATTCGTTTACAAACGATTCGTTCATGGAGAAGTTTTACAAGTT
This sequence comes from Maconellicoccus hirsutus, assembly GCA_003261595.1. NCBI lineage: Eukaryota > Metazoa > Arthropoda > Insecta > Hemiptera > Pseudococcidae > Maconellicoccus > Maconellicoccus hirsutus. Next base: position 71,697 of record QBDW01004940.1, read on the forward strand.
ATGAAAATTTTCGCGAATATACTTGTTCGCAGCTCGCGTATCATTATTTTCAAAGAGCGGTGTATGCTCCAAAAGAAACGAAACCCTACGCGAATACACGCCATCGACTAATCTCCATTTCTGTACATTTTACTCAGCTCGCCACATTTCGCTCTCGCATATATGCTTTTAAAAACGCAAAAAAAATCACCCTTTCTAATATACTTAAAAACTAATACCAAAGCGTAGGATATACGACAACCCATTCGCCGCGTAAACTTTTATAAAACTTGCAACTTTGATATCGATTTGAAATTTGCACCGTTCAAAATTAAAAACTTACCGTAAATGTCATCGAAAAACGACGCTTTACTTTTTTATTACTTCCTGATTTGAACCATCTCGAAACTAAAAAGTTTCCTACTGTGCAGTAAAGCAGCCGTGAAAATTGGTCATTTGCTGAATACATTATTTAACATTGCGTTCCACACGTTCCTATGTATTATTTCTCATATGCTTTTTGTTGTTACTCCGATGCACATCTACACTTTCGCACTTCGTAGAGCATAATATACCGCATACGGTATTTTTATTGGTAAACATTCGCATTAGTTATTTCATTGATGATAGCACGTTCGTATAGAAGATAACCATATATCGAATATCGCATTGAAACTACGAAGATTAATTAATCACTGTAATATTTACAATGGTAAATTTAATTTCTACAGTTTTTCTTCACGTTCGTTAGTTTCGTTAAGAGTTATATTCCCTATCAACGTTTCTACAAACGAAGTTAATTCCTTTCCCATTCACCAAAACAATTGGAATGTAAGCATGTGTGTGTATAGGTAAATAATGATTGTGTAATTCAGCATAGTCTTCCTTGTGGACAAGTCCGCAACACTGTGACATTTTAATGTCACTTCGCGACAATGATATTCATCAGATGACGTTATTTGACGTCACATGCCACTCGTAACATGACATGTTACCATAACAATGACTTGTCATCATATCATGCCACTTGGCATGCTATCATGACATGATAACATGTCACTTCTGACCATGATACGTCACAATGGCAATTAATTGTCACATATGACATGGTATCGTGACATGAAAAGATTATATTTTTCATTAAACATCAATATACGACGCATCATGATCATAATATGTCACCATAACAATAACTTGTCATCTATGACATGAAAATATTAAGATTATCACTCATGAGAATGACACGTCACCATGACAGCGGTTACCATGACAACTTCCACGCAACTACAGGTATGCTTCTTTTTTTTTTGCGAATGAAAGTAAGAATTCAAAAACACAATCATGTTCTTTTGATTTTTCAAGACAAAAGAAGTGATTAGTCAAGATGTAAAGTGTTTAAAACAAAATAATCGATTCACAATTCCACACGCACCCAAATTGAACAAAAGATCTCACTAAAAAAATGCACAAAATAAACCAAATACCTACTTCAAATTATTTGTTTAATCATTTCGCTTTTCGTACTCGCCCTGAAATAAATGTGATACGTTCATATCAAAATACTTTTTAGGTAAAACTTATAAGAAAATATTCTCGTCGTTTCACGTTAGCATGATCCGGATTTTCTCATTTTCCAACATTATGTTCAAGATTCAGAATTGTTTTTGCCAGTTCATGTAGGTTATAGCTTAGAGAATACCATATGTAGATCCGTTTCCTATTCTTATATCGTTTATACAACACTAAAGGGAGAGAAATGACGCTTTCTTTCTAAAAGAAGCGAAGAAAAACTTTATTCATTTTAGCAATAGACGAAAATTTCTTCTTTTCATTTTCACCTTCATTCTTTATAGCGTACAGTATTTGTTCTTGAGAGTTTTTCCATCACGGATGTACTACGTACCAAATATGGTACATACGAATCGTGCGAATAGAACGCGAGAATTTGCTTAGAATTTCTTCGCCAGTATCATTATTAGCGCGATTTGAACATCGTATTCCATATAGTTCGAATTAGTTTGGTTGTTTGTATAATACACTAAACGTAGTTCGTACAATTAATGCCAAATAACATGCGAGAATTGAATTAACATTCATACCATAGAATATAAATTTCGTAAATATTTCTTTTTTTTGTAAAAGAAAAACGTAGGTACCTATTCATAATTTATTCACCAATAAAAATTTTCAAATGATTAAAATTTGTAGTCGTACTGAGTTGGTATTAATCGATAAAATTTTCATTTATATTGCAATAATATTCAAATTTTAAGGGCAATGAGTAATTATTATGCTAGAGTTATGATAACTTTATTCTTCAGTGAAATTCATATGTACAACAACTCGGTACATTTTTCAAACAACGTGTATCATTTAAACGAACCCAACGCCTAGCAAACAATTTTTCCCGTTTTTCGATTTATTTTATAACCCTAAATAGAAATTTCATTTGGGTACTTATTTTAACAAAAATAGTTTTTATAAGCAGTAAATCTACAAGATGCTGAATCATGGTAGTTTACCGAACTTCCTTATTGGTAGTCAACTTATCTTCCGCTGGTAGGCTTATACACATGTAATAAGCATATTTGAAGTAAAGTCGTAGCATCCCCTTCCCCTTTGGTCGTGAACCCAAAGAATCCCATCATTCAATCTATTCCCCATTATATTATGAATTCTTCTCATTAACCACGAGCAGGAAAAGTTTTATGCAGCGGAAAGCAATTGGGAAAAGAAATTTTCAAATTCGTCAAATGAAAATATAACATAAAGTACCCAACCCATGCGAAACTTTATTTCACTATACCGCGAAACTACGCACCATGACAGAAGGCGAACGTGTATGCACATACGCACACAATGGGAAAGTTTCCGTAAAATAATTCCATCTTCGAGCATACGAACTAAGAAGTACACGATAGATTAAAAAACTTATTAAACACGTGAGAAAAAACGATACCAAAATATGCAAATATTGGCGACTCGAGTACAATAAGTGGAAACTCGTTATATTATATCAACCACAATACGTATAATATAATGTTGAACTGATATGCGATCAAATCATCGAACTAATAGAATTAAATATACGCTTATCTTTAATTGTTTCGCATTCGCATACACCTTTCGCCCTTCGTCTTACATAATTTAACCTATATCTGTACGCTTCATGAACGAAGATTCATTACTCGTTGGTAGTTATTAAATCGCGGATTCGTTACGTAGAGACATGTCATTTTTTGCAGTGCGTGTTTAAACCATCGACCGGTGAGATCACAAATCGCTAATTTTCACAACGATGCGAAAGTTTTCCAATTCGTAAGTACCACAAAGTGAGTACGAAAAAGTCTAGTGAACTTCGCGCTCGCGTGGTGAGGCTGAGTCACCATCAAAAAGACATATTAGGTTTTTATTCGATTCGAGCAATGGTCACCAAGAAATCCACCTTTGATTTAGGTTTGCACGCTTACATAATATTAACATTTTTGTCATGTGATTGGTTCGTTATATTTGTACAAACAACGCATACCAGTGAACCTCATCAAGAGTCTCGTGACCCGTTACCTCGTACTGAAAGCACTCATCATAAAATGTTCAACGAAATCAATTGCAGTGAATCTCGTTCTCACATCACAGATAGTCAAACCCTTCATGACCATATACCTCAAAATACCTCACGTTTCTCTAGATCTCATGATCAGTTCCATTCTCGTGAGTCTCCTATGCATGCATTGCCTTCAACCTCTTTTCAATCCCACGAAGCTTACAGCGAAGCAATCAACCATTTAACTTCTATCATCTCGAAAGTGTTTCAAAGCACAATAAGTCATGTCCATCAAGTAGGCGCGTACAGAAGTACACCAACTCGTGCTTCGTTTTCGAAACTCAATAGTAAGTACACATCTTTCACTGTTTTATTAAAATAAAAAATGAGTAACACACTGATTTGAAAATAATACGATTTTTTGTCCATAATCATAGACACTAATTATTGGCCCTACAATATGGATCGTGTTAGGTTACCCCGTGGATATCAATCCCCCATCGATATTAATACTGTTCTTATAGAGGAGATAAATATGCCGCCACTTGATACTCATTCCTACGAGGAAGTCAATGATAGCAGCGCACTTATCTGTTTTAATACCGGCCAAACGAGTAATTACGTCTGATTATCTTAGTTTAATTTCATACCATGTATGAATAATTTTTTATTTTATAAAGAGGTCAAAATATGACCATTATTAAATAATTAGCTATCATTTTCATTCATTAACAAGTCTGCAAAATTTATTAAATTTTTCACCATCACGTATGGATGGAAAATTACAGGAAAAACTTCGCAAGAAGGCAATCAACTTGATTTTTAATTTATCGCAATTTTGCGAAATCTCAAAGATATCTGAAAAAAAGATTAAAGATTAATTGAAATCTAGCTACTTAGTGTCTCTATCTACGTTTAATGTTGATAAATACTAGAAATAAATAATAACCTACATATCAATCTCTCAGATTCCATCGATGTTTGATTGACACAATTTCAATTTCTACATAAACAATTTTTCGATAATGTTTAAAAACGTTTAGATGTGATTTTTTCAATTTTATATTATTCGGAAAATAATAAATTTCAATAAAAATTCCATCGCGCGTGGAATTCCTTACGGAAGATATTCCTTAAAAAATACTAAACCAGAAGATGTTGAATTTACAACTAAAGTGTACCTTTCATCTTATCCGTATAGGTTTTTCAACATTAGTAAATTATTCAACGTGCAGTAACCGAATTTATGTCCTTTTCAGTTGAATGTAAGCTGAAAAATGGTACCAAGCCTCCATTTATACGAGGAGGCCCTTTACTTTCTAAGTTTATTTTCGACAACATGCATTGGCATTGGGGATCGGACACGGCTGGAAGTGAACATTATATAAATGGAATGCCGTAAGAGAATAAATTTTTTATTAAAAATTAAGTAGAAAAAAAATTGATTTTGTGATAAGCCCCTGAAACGTAATTTTCTCGATATTACTTTATTTAATAAAAATTTTATTACGATAAAAATTGATTAAAAAAGGATACTTATTACATTTATCGTTTAATTTTCGGATAAAAATGTATAAAATGTTCTCTTTAATTATTTTTTTCAAATTTCCAAAGCTCCGAATACCTTACGTTGTCCGTGTTTGAAATTAAATCATGTTAATTTTTAATTCTGCTTGAAATATTTTTCACGATATAGCTCAGCCTTTGCAATTTCAGCACATTTAAAATATTTATATCTACGCCGAATACCGCTAACATATCAGGCGAAATTACCGCCACCTGCGACACACCAGCAAATACAAAGCGAGCGTACCGCAATAATAATCATCTCCCATACAATAGATTCGATTACGCATCGTTCAAACAAATATTGCACTTTCACTTTCATCCTTTTCGCACTTGTATAATATAATATTATACAAAGGGATTATATACGTACTACATGTGTTGTGATAGTAATTTTTTTTAAAAGCAAATACCAATAATCATCATGTATAAATACATAGACCAATTTTTTATCGAACTAATTCGCTTTTTAGATACGCTGCGGAAGTACATGTGGTGCATTATAATGAAAAGTATGGTTCATTTATAAAAGCAAAAAAGAAACAAGACGGGCTCGCCATTTTTGGACTATTCGCAACGGTAAATCCCTCAATGGGTTTTCATTTCAATAACATCAGATAGATTTTATTTATTCTACGTACTCAAACAGCACACCGCAACCAATAATACCGATCTTAACACACATTTCGCCGATATTCCACACATCCTGCTTCCCAATCAAACACGCGAATGTAAATGGAACGATGTATTTAAATTTATAAATAGAATTGTATTAAGTAATCAACAATGGATGACGTATCCCGGAGCTATGACAAGCGCACCTTTTACAGAAAGTGTAACGTGGTTAATTTTCTTTCAATGTTTCAATATATCAAATCATCAAGTGAGTCTTCACCCTCGTGCCATATTGATCTCTCATAATTTACGCAAACTGAAATATTTTTTCTTTTGTAGCTGGAAACCTTACGTTCAACAATGACGATTGACGGTCATGCGCATATTACGCATCGAAAGCCCCTATTTGAAAGTAACAATCGACCATTATTAGCCCGGATCGGCACGAGAAAAGGAAGAGGTAGATTTGAAGAGCCTTCAATTCCGATATATGATTCATGATCAATGCTTCGAACTTCGGTTACCATCACACATCACGAAGCCCATCAAAACTGCCAATAACTTTCCAAAACAAGATATCTATATTGGTATTATACATTTAGTATCGACAAAACGTAAGAATGTAAATAGTTACGCGTTAATTTATTACACTCGTATTCGTCCTTTAAATCGTTGAGCTTACTATCGAAACCACTTACACTTCGAATTAATTACCTTCCAACCTTTTATCGGTTAGACGTCACGGAACTGCGCGTCAAACCGTAATAAAACAGTCAACCTTTACCATCACCTAATAAAGTTAACTTAGATAAAAAAACAAAATAATTGATCAATCGAATACCGCGTATAACATTTATACCTGGATTACAGTTGTTTCAAAACACCATACTAATCCTAAAATTAAATTTGAAAAGGGACGCAACGAAGTATTTTCCGACTTCCTTTGATTAAAGTACCCGTATCAACTGTCAAAGAGAACATTCCAACCCTTTTCTTGTAATTGATAATTGATTTCAGTTCGGAAAAAAATACTTACTTGAAAAAAGAAAAAAATTGGCCGATCGCCTTCAACTTCTTATACGTTTTTCGTTTCCTTCGTGTTCGCTTTTCCGCTTCCCTTCTTCTGCTTTCACAACATTTTCAACTGGAGATACTCGTAGGCCACCATCTTGCCTTTTTCGCTATGTATTTCCGAATTTTCTGATGTCTCTATTCAAATGTTCGATACGTATGATTTCTTCGTTTTGCCAGCAAGTTAAAACATAAGCTTTTTGCTTCACCTAACCTCATTTTATTTTATAACCTCCATTTGTAGAAATCGTTTCATCCAAGTTATGATCAGAATTGTGTGAATAGTTTTTTGAAACACAGAGGATTTGAAAAATTGAATTTCTATAGGTTCTGAAACCGCTTAGATTCAAATTTCAGCCTGATACTGAAACAACTTACAAAATAACAATGTATAAAGGCAGAAGTGATCATTTTGTTTTCAGAAGAAACCAAAAAGCTTCCAAGTTTAAAAGTTTCTAATGAAGTGTTATTTTTAGTTGAATTAAAAAATTAAGCGGACAACGTATATTTTCCAATTTCAAGAGCTCATAATGAATTTTTTCTTAAAAAATGTGCCCTTTGTGAGATAAAAAAAAATCCTTGGGCGAAATTTTTCGAGCTCAATAACGAGACAGCTTTCATTACTGTTCACAACTCGTGGCGAAAAAACAATTAACTGGTTCCAAAGAAATTTTAGAGTAGGTTGAAAACAAATTATTTTGCTATTCCCTCATGGGAGACAATAATTTTTCCAATATTTGGAAAACTTTGTAAAGCAGGATCACGTGTATTGTCTTGATTTCTTTCATCTGTTACGTCGGGTAATCCACTTTGAACAAGTGAAAAAATCGCAATGGCCTCCAAACTTCGGTTGCAAAGCGCTGCCTCCGCACACGTGACAAATGTCACACTTTTCTTAAATTTTCGAGGTAATGATTTCATGGTGCCCCTTTGTTTATATATTGATACAACTAAAATTTATGAGTGCTCAGGATCACTCTAAAACATATTGCTGTAGAGAATTGCATAATTTGCTTCTTATTTTTGCTAAATGAATGTCTAATATTTAAAAATATTTTATAAAATACTTTAAACTGAAATATTTCGAGAACCGTTGCTCGAACTAAAAAACTACAATTTTTATTCATTTTATGGCCAGTACTGATGTTTGTAAATAATTCCTACGAATATATTTTTATTTTTCAATTTCCTATTGTAACTAGGTGCTTATTGTACAATTTGAAATAAAAAACAATTAGCTGTTCCAATCCGTACAGCGCTTAGCAAAGAAAACAGACCAATGCCTATTTTTTTTAACGTAACAAAATTTTTGTAATAACAAGGTAACATTTGATTATTTGAAATTCTCGCCAGTAAGTAAAATCAATTTAAAACTTCAATTAGAATTACATACATACCTCCTATTATCTGTGAATAAAATTGAACCGGTCAATTTAATTAAGAATTCTAACCGATACACGACAAAAACAAAACTTCCACAGCGTGGAAAATGTTTACATTAATTTATTGCGAATTTAGAATCATTCGTGGAATGTGTTTTTAATATTCGCGGAATATTTCCAACGCGAGTTTTATTTGTTTCATAATTGTTTGCGTAAGTTATATCAAACAACGTACTACAAAACGCATTCGGCATAATTAAACGTATTAATGAAATCGCGCAAATTTTTCCAAATATTCTACTCGTGTTTCTCTTTTTTTTATTTATTTTTTTCTAAATGAATATAACATTTTACAACCCAAACCTAGAAAATCTTGATTACGACGAACTGTTCGAAAAATCTGTTTTTGCAAGACATAGGCACTTAAACCGAACAAACTACGCCAAGCGTAAATCTCTGCTTTCGCGTCAAAATAACGTTCCCTTTAAAACGGCGTACTCGATAAACTTACGATTTAGACTTACAATATCGCCTATTTTACGCACCGATGATTTGGTGGTTTTAAATACATTCAGCTGAACAAAAAGCTTACGTATTACCTTAGACCTCACGCTGTACATACTTTGATACCTTTGATCCGCTGATGAGAATAAGAAAAACATACGAACTAATTACTCATTCGTTTAAGCTGCCTTTATTTTCAAACCATTTCAGTCTTCCTATAGTCATCAATTAAAATCTCGCCTGTTTTCACCTTTCATTCTAAGTTATGATTTAAAAAAATATGGAATTGATGTCGAAAGGGGATCTTCATTATTAAAGTTATACAAGACCGTGCAGAGAAAATCAGGGCCCCAAGGAAAAATTGTACGGACACCCTTTCCTTGAAAGGGCCCAATTTTTTTTCAAAGACCGGTCACTATCCAACGGGGAAACCCTTCTTTCCCCCTCTTCTGATTGGGGCTGAAGATGTATACCATTTTATCTAATGATATATTCTGGGCGACAATTCTTCAGTTACAAATACATATATTTTTCAAAGGTTCGATACAAATCATCAACGGAGAGACGAGTAAGTAAATTCTGCATACTTGAAACCATTTTGCTCCAAAAAAATTTGCCAGCGAAAATTCGAAAATGGGAAAGTAAACCAGTCAAGACAATTGACTATCAAAACGTAAAATCTATTCAAAAGTAAAAGTCAAATGTGGGATAAAACAATAAGAATATTTGTAATTTTGTAAGGAGCAAAACTTTTGACAAAAATTTCACTTTTCAAATGAATTTTCAATAAAATTAACCCGAAGGTAAACTTCTAGATAGAATTACAATAGGTGAACACCTACATTTCGTTCATATAAATGCGAAATTCACTTTGATTATAAATTTCTCGAATCAGGTAACCCAATTCGCAGAAAATAACTTTTGTTTGTGACGTAAATTGCGACTTCGACACTTATTTGTAACTCGCGATTGAATTTAAATTAGAAATTCGTCGAACATATCTGCAAAGATGAACAGAAAAGTAGAAAGACTTTCGTTATGTAAATTCTCAAGTAATTTCAACGTTTTGAAAATTCAATTAGTTGTGTAACTGCGTAAGCATTATAATATGAAAATAATCTGTACGCATAACAGATATAATCAGTATTTCTCTTTTTTTTTGAGATTTTTATAATTTAATTTCACTATCACGTGTGGGTAGGTTCCACGAATACGCGTCACTTAATTGCCATCAAAGTGAGGCACAACGTCACGCAACTTTTTCATCAAATACAGGTATTCATGCGATATATTGAAGGCACAGAGGTTGGATTTTGAGCAATATGCCGTTAATGGTAGCGCATCTCACATCTTAATTACACTATAAGCCTAGACGCGACACATCCACAAAACACTCGTTATCGAGCCAACGTGTCACCGATATCTCGAACAAAAAACTCATTAAAACTCATTAGTTCGACATGTCTGTCAAAAAATATGCGTTAAGCATCATACAGCGCCTGGGTTTCTCACTAGATACGAGAGTAAAATTGTAGAAAAAAAAAGAACTCCGCAGCACGCGATAATATGAACGACATTTTAACGTCAAATAAACGTCCCGCGTTACTTTTTGAATTTCATTCGGAAGCCAAACGAGAGACAGAGACAGAAAGACCTTTGAAAAGGCCGAAATGAAAAATGCCTTTTCCAAAAACGTGGCAGCACGAAAAGAACATTGAATCTTTTAATAAAAGCCCTTTAAACGGTTCTTGTACAATCTTTTAAAAGGAATATATGACTTTCAATGATCGTATATATTGTACGCCTTTAAATAAGAACCAAACTACACTCAGCCTCTTTATATATAATCCCTTTTGTCCTTAAAACGTGCGCAACACAGCTGATAAATTTCTTCTAACGCCCCGTCCGTCCCTCGTCATACCTATTGGGCGCCGCTAAGCATTTTTTTCTCTTTCTTATATTTCTCATAGTGAGGCTACAGCGAAGTAAATAACCGTCCTTTATTACAGTCTGACCGGAAACTTTTATTCCACTTATGAGGAGATCACGCGATGTAAGCGACGCATTAAAAGTTCATTTTTATGAGATTTTTACAACTATTTCTTTCATTCTGTTGTTTATTTTTCACTTTTCTTCGTCTATCAAAAAAAATTATGCTTTTTCTAATGTTGTCTATCAAAATTGGCATTTTTCAGTAGGTAGGAAATTATGTATATCGTTATTTATTGGTTTAAGACCACATCGTCGTACAAATAATTTTTCTACTTTAATTCATTTTTACACCGAAAAATGAAAAAATCCAACCTTAAAAACCATAAAATTGCCAAACTGTACCAGAATTTTGGTTAAAGTGTTGCACAAAAACCAACACATTCAACAAGTATATTTCCAATTTAGAGAAATAGACAACAGCGGTTTCTTGACGATACATGCGTCATAAAAATTCAATCGTAAAGAAAAGCGAAAATAAAAGTCGCGTTATAATTTAACGCTCTGTTGCAAATTTCTTTCAAATATTCAGAAAAATTTTTTTTTCCGAATTGAAGCAGTATCATTTATTTCTACATGAGCAGATAAAATTCATCAACTAAAAACAAGCAGTAGATAAGTGAAGTACCTATAGTTCCTTGGCAATGACGCGACGTTACAACCAAATAATCAAATTGGCATTTACCTACTCTTTTTTTAGTTTAAAAAACACACACACACACGCAACAGTAAAATCACAAAAATCAGAAGGAAAACACTTGGAAAATTTTTCTAAAAGTTAAAAACGCGTAATAAGTTTGAATTTTCCAAAATAACCATTAACAAAGAAAAATCGAAATGTATTTTAGCTTTTTTGTTAATGATCAAAACAAGGCATTTTTATTCTCCCTAACTAAAACTTTCAAGGAAATAGATACGCAAAATCATTCCTATTTCTCCTCGTTCTTCATGAAATATACGCTCTTTTAGGACGCCATTACCACTTCTTGAAATCGAGGCAAAGCGTCGATAAAGAAATTAGCCCGTTTTACTTCAACGTAAAATTTTAAAAAGTTTTTCCGCACGTTTTCAGAAACACTGCTGCGAGCGGAAAACGCAACTAAAAGAATGCAGTTAGCTGAATAGAGATAGTTCAGGGATTGGCGCGGCATAAAAGAAGAAATTCTCGGAGTGTACAGTTGTAACAAAAAAATTACTATTCGAAGAATTTCTTCACTGGTTCATTTTTTTTACAGACAAAAAATCGTATTGAAATATTTTTACTAGGAGGTATTTTTACTCGTATGTGGTATATGTATGTGTTCCTTAAGATTTTGAGCAGAGCTGTCGATTTCAGAAAATATAATCGGGGAATCGAATCGATTTGAAAGTTGATTGACTCAAATCAAATCGACAGAATCAACTGTGTATTTAGCATTACACTTAAAACTTTAAAATTAAAAAGTATAAAAAATAAATCCTGTGTAAGTGTGTGAAGAGTGATCAGTTCTGTTTCTCTTTCCCTCCTTTTTACAACGTGACCAACGATTTCTCAAAAATAAAAAAATTGTACGTAAAACGACGACTGTCTGGTGTCTGTCTACTGATAAAATGAAATGAATATATATTTCTTCTTCAAAAAAAAAAAACTTCTACGCCACACTAAGCATATGCTTAATTGCCCACATTGTGGTGCAGGAGTCTAAATATGAAAAAAAAACAAAAACTTTGGAAATAAACGGCAATGAGAAAAAACAAACTAATTAAAAATATAAAAAAATTAAACAAAAAACAAGAACTTTAACGAGAGGGGAGAAGTGGAGTCGAAGGAGGAGACTGCTTTGTGTATGTGTATTAGTTATAGTCGGGTTTTGCAGTTATAGCGGAATGTTGGTTTTAATCTAGTCGGTTAATTCGAATTTATTTTTTGAATATTTTCAAAAAAGCCTTCTCTAAGTTGTTGATGAATTGAACAATTTTGATAATCTGTGGAGGTGTAATCATAGGCCGAGATTTTTCCTAAAAAATAAGGAAGTACATCGTACGTGTATTGATGTAGTCCGTTGTAAAGAATTATTTTGATTTGATTGACTTGACTCGATCAACCAACTCCTTCAATCCGACGAATCGATTTTTCACAAAAATGAATCGATTAACTCCTGAGAAATACTAGTTCATCGCCCATATCCTATCATGTTTACTAAGCGCAATGATACGATTTCGCGTTAAAAATTATCTATATGCACGACGAGTAATGACTATTGCCTAATAAGCCAATAATTCACGATTGCAACCGGTTTGATTGTAGGCTTGCTTCGAAAAGTAACCAGTTCAGCATAGTGAATTCTATGCCTGTTCATTGCGCATGAAAAATAATTTTCATACCTTTTTTCAACATTGTTTACATGTCATTGCTCCAATTCGTGAAATTATCTCGATATAACGTCTTAATAACACAAGTACACGATTTCTTACCTTTTTCAGGACCGTTAAAAGTTCCCACACAGGATATCACAATAAATGGCGCCAAAAAAGGCGTAAAATGCCATTTCATAATGGCCACGCCGTCAAATCTGAAAAACAAAATCGACAATAATTTAAAAATAAACATCGAGTAAAATTTTCCATCAAGAAGCACAACCTAATAAATTAGAATTTCTTCAAATTGAAGTGGAAAATTCGCGAAAGATCAACGAGAAGGAAAAAACCGCAGCAACAGTGTTATAGATTTAAGGCTAATTGAAACCCACTCGAAAAACTTATTACGAAATCGAAGGGTGGGTGTTGTTTTAAAACTGTCCTACATCGGGCTATTCTTGTGTATACACTTCGGGTATTTCGGAATACGCGGGTCCGAAAAATAGAAAGTAACAAAAGGGACGAAGGATTCTTTTACAGTTGAAAGCAATTCATTAATTACCTTCTAAAAAGGACAAGACGTAATATACCGCGTAGTGTACGAATAAGAGTGCCGGCGGAAAACGTTAGAAGAAGTCGCATTGACGATAGTCTAGTTGATAGTGATGAATGGATTTAACGTTGGCTTATGGCCTAAGCCTAATGAAAACCGAGAACTCGATTCTCCATTTTGTTAAAATTCAGACCATTCTATGGCGGACATGCAGGCGCTCAAGAATCCTGCCTTTTGTTTCAAAATTCAGATTAATTTTCGAAATGGCATGACGATGGCAACGTCACGCCCTCCTTTTACCAGTATTCCTCTCAATTACAGGTTAAAAATTACGTACATATTGAAAAACCATGTAAAATGTACTCTATATTCTAGGCCGATAAAATATCGTTTCAGCATCTTATTATCGTTTCGTTTCTCCCTTAAAAAAAAAAAAGTCTGTGTACTTAGATGATACGCATTACTGTAACGTAGTTATGATTACTTAAAATCGTGTAACATTTGTAAATCTCGAAAAATTTTCCAACTCGATAAGCTTAACATACGCGGATTCTTTATTTAAACTTCAATTTCCACTTGACTCCGCTGTTTTTAGGTACATACGTATAATAATACATAGCAAGTTTGACGTGTATCTGTGTTGCTGGATGCTAGATGGGGCTTCATTGTCGAACATTTCATCGTACCCGCCATTCTTCATAAAATATTCCGCGTTGTGCTACACTATCGCAATCAACTTTTCATTTCATCATTTCTTCGATACGAATTTCTTACAAGGGAACAAAAACGACGTAAGTTATTCGCCAATTAATTAAGAATTAATATTCGTTCCAGCATACAAAGAAGCGAGACATGATGAATATCGTGTTATAATAAAATCTAATACCGGTTTCGATCCGAAGGAAAAGAAATTAAATTTCATTTAAGACTTAACGATATTTCCGCGTCATTCAAAGAGGCGAATTCTACTTCTCAGCGTTTTTCCCGCAAATAATATCTTTTTACCCGACAGCGTAACACATTTTGTAGTATTCGATAATTTAAATTCACCGCCAAACGGACACCCTCGATAAATTTATTCTTTCGTTTGATAGCTTGACTTAGCAATTAGATAACCCTTCCAATTAGAAAATCCGCGATCGTTTTTCTCATCAATTGGTACCGTATTGGTCGTGCGTATTGCCATATTTAAGAAAAATAATTACAAAGAATCTCATTTTTACGCCTCGTTAACGATGAACTCTGTTCTTCTCCCGATGTAGATTGTTCTGCATCGATAATCGTATTTTTTTCGTTCCTATCAGTTATCAACGATGTAATGGCGCCTTGGGGTCTTATCTATAAAGTAACAAACGTTTGTAAACCTTCGAATAAATTTCATCGAACCATCTTAAAACGAAAAAAAGAAACCAAGTGCAATTTTTTCGTCGTTAGAATTTCCAGCGGCAATTTTCCTGCTTTTCGTAAAGCTAATCGTTCTTTTTACAAAACTTATAAAATCTTTTATTTTTTTTCGAGCCGACGAAATAAAAAATTTTTTAATTTTTACCACGTTCCTCGTATTTGAAAAAGAAACACGACGTAGTTGTAACGTCGTTGGTTTATACAATTGTACGAATAATTCGAATTATTTTCACAATTTTCCAACATTCTAACACTAGAACGAAGTTTTTATCGATAACAAAAAAACAATTTTCCAACAGTGTATGTACTTCAAATGGTACAAAAACTTGGTAGGTTTTTTGATTAGCTCGTCGACACGGTCGTTAGTAATTTACGCAACGAATATAGCGTGTAAATGAAAAAGTTCAACGTTCTGAATAGTTAACGAGAAAAAAAATGTTTATCCTAATTTGACAATTATCACGCGCAAGGGTAAAGTGTCTCCTTTTTACATCTACATCATTGTCACGAACGACAACAGGACAGTCAACCAAAAGGAAACAATTGTTTGCTGTGTTGTTTAAATCCGCAATGATAATCCGGAAAAACATTGAATGTCGTCGATGAGCACTATAAACGCAAAATGGTGTAATCATTTGACGCGATTAACACTTTAAACCAACTAGAAAGTACATATTATTTACCACACAACAAGTAGATACATGTGATATGGACATAATTGTCAATTTACAATTCACTTAGTACACTCTAATTTACTACGAGCTTTTCTTCAGAAGTCACTTGTTGACAAAGTTATAAAAAACCACATTTCAAATTCCATCATAAAAATTTTCAATTTACATCATTTTTTAATTAATTTTTTAAATGAAGTAAAATCACACGAGGTGAGTAACACAGTACCAGAACTATCATTTTCAAGGCATCTAACAGACTTTGCTTTCGAAAAATCATTACTCTTTCATTACATTTTTACTAACTTTTCAAAAACCTTTTCCACTTCCTCACCACAGCTTCATAAAGCAAGTATCTTTATGCAGGAAAAACTATGATTTTCAAAAATCACATTTGTATTTAAAATCCAACACTCGAATCAACTCCAAAATATTATTTTCTTATTTTCGTTGCTATCGTCGATTCGCCATGTTACTCGTTGTCACATTGTCGTACCTTAGTACGAAGGTATTCATAAACGACAACACCTTTACAGCACAAGACACAGGACAACTGAAAAACTACTGAATTACATATTACTTTTATTTATTTTCGCTACAAATCTTTTCCGACAGAAATTACTTCCTGTCAACTTTCATCTTTCCATTTTCCAAGCATGGTATACCAATTCAGCAAAGCTCTCCCTCTACCTGATTCACTGGAACAGGCGCAGAAACCCTCGTCAAAGTAAACTGTTACTGACAAGCTCTAAACTTGGAAAATCAGCAATAAATAAAAAGTACCTAGGGGTTCTCAAGGCGTTACAACGGATCTTAATGAGGACGTAGACAACTCTGGCAAATTTTGTGTTTTCTCAGGATTTCCTTAAGAAATAAGATTTTTATTTGGTAAATGAAGGTTAATACAAAATACAATATTGAATATTTTGAAAAAACCAGTTTACAAGGAAAGAGTATTTATCAATTATTCAAACCCTTTACTTGTCTATTCGCTCTTAGAAATTCGGGAACCACCGGCGATCGAATCCGGGTCTTCCGATTGCCGGTCGGACATGCTAACCACTACACCATGGTTACAACAAACTACTTAACCACCACTCCCCCCCCCTAAAACTGATCTTTCCATCTATCTATGAACTAGTTTATGATACCAGGATATTTCACTTTCACCCAAAAAATATATATCTTGTGAGTTGATCGTAGGTACTACAGATTCATAAGTGTTATCAACCAAAACTATGACACAAACCTTCTTAGGAAAATAGGCAAAGATCGAACTGATAAACTATTTAAAATGTCTGTAAATCCAATTGAAAAACCCAAATTGAAAAAAAAGTCACCAAGATCATTTCTAATTCCGAATATATTAACTCTTTGAAAAAAAACCACTGTTCAAGCAGCAAGTTTTAAGCATTATTCAAAGCATAATACAATTTGGAAAATGAAAACAATCTAATAAGCCTAATAAAAGGCTAAAAAAATTTCCAAATTTAGTCCTTTATACGTACGCGTGTAAAGTGTACAATTCCTACCGGAATTATGTTATACGTAATACTAAGGGAAAACGAATAAATCATTCTTTTTTGTTTGCAAAAAGTTAAAACTTCCAAAGATCCGTACGGATTCTGCAAAAACATGAATTCTATTCACACTCGATACAAAAGTAACTTTTAAACCACTTTTTTTCTGCAACCAGACACGAATAGATCTTATGTTGCTTTTTTTCTATGTTTGTTATTCTGTTCGGCATTTTCGACCAGAATATAAAACTTTTTGCAAAACTTTTCGCCAGAAAATTTCCTCCCCTCTTTTTAGCGAAAAACGGTACTTTTATCTTTTTGTTTTGTTTGTTATTTTTGGTTGTAGTCCTTCTTTCTTTTTTTTCCCCGTTTCTAGAGAAGCAGACTGAAAACAAGATAAGTTAAATTGCTTTAGGTTTGAAATGATTACCTTCTATGTTTCGCCATTTCATAAGGGAAAAATATATATATTGAGCAAAATTTCAATAGGGTTTCTTTTTTTTTCTTTCTAATATATCTATGTATACTGATACATTGATGGTATATCTTTCTATAAGAGCATAGCACGAACGTAATTCAACTACTTCTGATCATTGTACCTACTTGTCCCCAAACCACATAGAAACGTATGTATAGGTATATGCGAGACTCTAATAAACATTTCAATTGGAAACGGAAATGGTTTTTAATTTTCTTTATGGGAGTTTATAACTCTACTGAAGCAAAAAGCTGTTTTCAGTCGTAACATTTTTTTCACCGTGTCTCGATTATTTCGGCACACGAAAACTTTCTAATTTTCAACGTGTACAGCGTAGATATAACTAGATACCTAATACACATAAGCAGTTAGGTGGTAAGTAAGTAGAGGTGACAGGTACCTTACCTACCTTATCAGTGTGACGTAGACGACGACACAGCAAAACTTCACAATAGGTGCAATTACATAAATTGATCCATGGGGAATCGACAAAATCATTCTTGTATTATTTGCTCGTTTATTGGATAATAAATTTTTTAACCGACATTTTTACAATAAAAATTTAATTTAGATGCATTTGCATACCTAGTGTTTTACATTTTGCACCACAAACACAATTTCACAGCTCAAAACTTTTATTCGTCTTCGAATGATTAATTGGCCAACAATTGTCGCCTCGTTAGCTTTTTCCTTTTTATTAGCCCTCTTGCCGCTTTGAGCGTTTGCTACTGCTTTCTATGCTTCAACTTCAACCAAACTTTAAACTTTCTTTTTGGCTGTTACATTTTATTTAATTGAATTAAAACTAAGTATTTCATTATTATTGCATTAATTGTTCGTAAAGGTCATTTCGTGCCTTCGTGGTAATTCGTTAATTTGCTTTGGTTCTTCATGGAATGAAATTTTCTTCAAAAATTTCACACAGTAGGTTAGGTACTAGGTATTAGTAGGTAAGTAAGTAGGTATTAGCTATCTATTTAAGCTCAACTAAAAATTGTAGGAATATGGACGCATAGATCAGAGTAGTAAGTACAACGTATGAATCAGAAAAAATTTCAACACAATATTGAAGGTGTTTT
Source organism: Maconellicoccus hirsutus (assembly GCA_003261595.1). NCBI lineage: Eukaryota > Metazoa > Arthropoda > Insecta > Hemiptera > Pseudococcidae > Maconellicoccus > Maconellicoccus hirsutus. The sequence continues at coordinate 90,389 of QBDW01004940.1, forward strand.
CATCTTGCGATTCTTTTTTACTATATCACACAAATTCTTTTCTATGAAACCAAAAAATAAAAAAAAGAGCATTAATGGTGCACCATTTTTTTTCTTCTTTAAAAACACTATACGTTTTTGTAAATTGACGTTATTCTTTTTTCCGATTCATCATTACCCACCGAAAAGTTTCACAACTTTTCCAAGCCTTTTCAGAATTGTCGAAACCTCGAAAAAGTTTCTTGGCAATCGTTCTTATAGTATGTAGGTACCTTGCCTTTTTTTTTTCCTCGTACAGGATACGAACATAAGCACACTCAAATTCAAAATTTTCAACCTCATACTACAAATCCGCTGTTTTTTCTATTTTTAACGTTTTCTCTAATGAGGAAATTGGTTAACGTGAAATCGCTTCAATTTAGAAAGAAGTTGAGAAAAACTTCAAAAATGGAAGTATTTGTACCACCGAAATACAATTTGGATCACTATATATTTCCGCTTCAATTTTTTCTCATCTTTATGTAATGTACGAAATGCAGTTATTGAGTTTTCCCAAGTAAACTTGAACAAACACGGCGAAATGTGAAAAATCATCGGATTTTCAAAGAATTAAAGATTTTATCCTTTGTTTTTCTACTTTAGTAAAATATTAAGCGTTAGAGAAATAAATTTCAAGATTGAAAATAAAAACTGAATGATCTCTGCATCAGTATAAAACCAAGGATTTAAATTATCGCATTTTTTTATAAAAGAACTTTTCTATTTACTTTTTCCAAATAAAAATGATCTAAATCTAGCCAATAAAAAGGAATTGTTTGTTATAAATGTACTTGTATGTAGTTGAATGAGAACCAAAATAATAACTCGAGGACTCTGTGAAACATTAAAAATCATACACTCGCGCATTTCATCACAAATTAAACCTTCAATCTGCGCTTACGAAAGTCAAACGATTTCACGCAGGTTTTATCAGCACAAAGCCAAATTTTCGTTGTTAGAAACAACACTATTAAACAAGTCATTTTAAATAAGCACATACAATTCCAAACTCCGAGCAGATTAAAAGTAAATATTAATTTGCTAATGTAGGCACACAACTCCCTGCTCCGTCTGGTTACAATTTAACCAAGAAATCATACAAAAATCACGCATAACTGGTGTTTTTTTAAAGATTGGATCTTAAATATTCTGCTAACTCGAAAAAAATATTACTATTTTATTTACACAAAGGCGATTTTGATAAAAGCCCGACGCTCGTTACTCAAGACTCCTTTTACCCAGATTTTCATTTCTATTTTTCGATTGTTCACAATAACCTTTCCGTCGTTGTAGGAATTGATGAAGGAAAAAAGCAAGAAACGAAAAAATATTTTCTTAAAAGCAGATTCTACATACATTTATATGTATTGGCATTTTGGGTGTAACGTCATTGAACTATCAAAGACTCAAAGTAAATAGCTATTCCGTCAAATTTATCAAATTATGTAACGCAATTTCACAAAATAATTGTAACGTATCCATACACCATAAAAACGTTTTATTGAGCACACTTATTTTGTATTTAGCAACACTGCCAATGGTATAATTCAATAACTAGGCAAAAAAAATTTCAAATTTCAAACGTACAAAAGAAAAATATAAATTCCTATACCTCTCACATACAGAAAAAAGATTCAATTTAAACAGCAAAGAAAAAAAACACCTAATTGAATTTCCTTTATGGTTTAGTTACATTAAACTAAATTTATGTTCGATAATATACTACTACGCGTCCACAAATCTTTCCTTAATAGTTCGCCATCAAATAAATGTGATGGCCGATGTTACATGTGAGTTTGTGTTTAGTTTTAAAGGTTAACTATATAGTTCAACTTTTAGCATTACACTTTTACAGCATCTGAATGGCCATAAAACTTTTTGCAAAACGCATCATCTACAACGGCAGATACCCATTTGTTATAGTATCTGTCGCAGATCAACTTAACTTCAAAGCAATTTTATAAAGGTAGAGTAGCGAAAGAGCTAAGAAATAAAATACTACATAGCGCAAATACACCGGCAGTATTCGACGACTGAACATTATTTCTTTTCGAAACATTTGCTACCGGATTACGCATAATAATATTATGTAAATACTCGATAAATAAAGTCACCGATATTTTTTTTCACCATATGTAGCCTATATCCCTTGAAAAAGTGTTTGTTTCTCAGACATGTATTTTCTAGCTTATTCTTTGATAACTTACCCACAGCTGTTGGTTAATTAACAAGTTAAATGTGATGTTGATAATATTTTTCATAAGATCATGAATAAATACAATTCTGAAACAATACGTGCATATAAAAGCCACAGAAGACTGGTCTTCGTGCACAATTATCATACAGATATGTAAAGAGGAGAATTCAAATGGAAAATAAATAGATACTTCATCGAAAAATGACTTAAGGGACAAAACTTTTTTGGCGGACCCCAGTGAGTAATTGATCTTGTGACAGAAAATGCGCAAATTTTCCTTTTTATCTATAACTACGTAAACTCTAAACTATAAAATGGGAGATGAAATTTCGCGTTTTTTGTTAAAAGATCAACAAACTTTTCGACATTTCCAACAGGTGTGAGACGCAGGAATACCAGAAGTACATAAGTTCGTGTTGTTTATGGAAAACTATTTCAACATTTTTTCCACCGATCACAAATAACCTTTTAAACAAAATCACAAAACTGGGTCAAAACGAAATAGAAATAAATTCATTTGTAAAGAGTTTTCCTCGTAATATTTGCATACTCGAATCGTAGGTATTTGACTATCCGTATCTACTTATTTTGAATTTAAATGTACGAAATCTAGGCATGTTACAAAAAAATGCTTCCTTATGGAAAATCGTACAATTTTTCCTCAGATAACGTAACGCGCTTCTTTTAAGACGGGACTACGGGTGAAGTGGGTTACATAACCAATTTTTGCAGGAAAAGGCACTAAAATCCCAGTAAATACTTGGGAAAATTAAAATTGTGGAATATTGTTCTATAGAATAAACAAGTGTACCTACGCTTAAGAATATTATACCAAAAAATTGCTCAATTTTATAAAAAATTGAAGCTATAGGACTTCATTTTGAGGTTTCTAAGATCCTAAAACTTCAGTTGTTGATCAAATGGAACAATTTTTATTTTCCTTGGCAGTTACAGGGATTTTAGTGCTTTTGCCTGCGAAAATTGATTATGCAACCCACTATATCCGTAGTTTCATCTTACAGGTAAACGAAGTATTTTCGCAGCCAGAAATACATAAAAATCAAAACAAATAAAAACCAATTTCGAAAATAAAAAAAAAATGAAATTTCTATGAAAAAATGAACATAATCCAGAGGACGGTAACAATAGTATTTGAATAAGTGCAATTTCATAAATTAGGAAAAGGATGAAAAAATTATCGCAAATTTCAAAACTTCATCACAAATGAAAACACGGCTGTTGTAAGAATTTTTACCGCAATAAAAATGCGTAATATTGCGGTACGGGTTATCACACTAATACTTACGGTTTACTTTTATAACACAATCTTAAAACTGTATTCAAACACCAACGAACTATTAATTATCTTTTTAATTAAAAATTTCCATACAAATTGAGGCGATTAAACGTATATCCCTAAGTTGAGTGGAATAAATTTTCAACTTTCTCGCAACTGCGTATATCAATAATGCTCCACGTTCCACATATCATAAGACTGCATCTACATACGTGAAAAAAATCAAAGTGATTTGAATTTTGTTGTTGATCAAAGTAACAGTAAGCTCTTTTAAATCCAACTTCTAATAACTTTCAATTTATTCACCTTCATCTTCTCATCGCATGCTGCCTCGTTGAAAAGTGCAGATTCTGATCCTTGCAATGTGATGGGTCAACAAACGAAATGAGATGAAAATGTATTCTTTGCTTTCTTGTAAAAGCAGTTACTGCATTGAGCGTTTGCTCGTGTTGGGGTGCAAGGACACCAGTAGTTAGATCACTGTGGAGGTGCTACTCAAAATACATATTTTTCTATGGTTTCATTACATAAGAAGAAAAAAATCTCTTCGAATATGTAATCCCCGAATAATAAGGAAAACGTTTTGTTTACATTTTCCACCAATTTCGTTTACAAGTTTTCTTTTCTCAGCTGAAACCATCACATGTCGTTAAATGAATATATGCAAAAACTAGGTCATTCTGTATAAACATATTTCACATAAAGTGAGCCATTTTCTCTTTTTTTTTTCGCGGAAAATGACTTAAATACATAATTACCATCATTTTATCTGATTTCAGTCGCTTTGCGCATACCGCGTGCGTGCCATTCGGAATACGGAACGGGGAGACTCGACGTTTGCAATTTTAATAACAGTAATAAATTACCGATAAATAACTCGATTCGACTTTTAATGCGAGTTTGGTTTACCATCGGCGTTAAAATGGCGCCTCGTTAATATCGTACGTATTATTAGGCGAGCTTTTATTTATACGCGTAAAAATCCTCGCCCCTATAAGATGTTAGATGAGTGAGATAAACCGTATTATCTATTACTTGAGAATTTACCATCGGCCAAAAACCCCCTTCAACTGCTTTAACAAGCTTATAATTAGATTTTCAAGCGACAAACTATCAACCGCAATTTAATCGACATGGAATACGCGAAAAATTTCCAACATTTTAACGCTTCGCTTTAATGCATTAACAAACTTCATCATAACGACGTTGAGCGGATTCGTTTCAATTACAATATATATAGGTAGTCGATCATTTCGCGCATCATCTCGTCATATCTACTGTAGATACCTTTTCATCGACATCGTCGCATCCTAATCTAATCGAATTTCTCGTCACTGCCGAAACGCTACGTTACGTTGAATTACCATCAAAGTATTCAGCTTTTACATATTTCCACATAAATCCACTTCTTTCGTACTTCTTGCTGATACGAAATTTCGTACATAATTTGAAAAGAAACATACGAATCGAAGAGGTAATTCAAAATATGTTCCAGTATACGTTTTTGTCGTTTCTGCTTTACACGCTCTTCATATGTGTAGCGTTTACAAAGCGTAGCCAAATAGAATACGTTATTCGATTCTCGTAAATTATTTTCATCTCGCCGAGTATCAGTATATTTTCAATTTACTATGGTTAACACATTCGTATACGATTTCGCTTTGGGACTGTTCTTTGATGGCTCTTTCAACACAAACGATTCGCTATCATACATCGTCAAGTATTACCGGTGCCCTCGCGGAAATACACCTTTCAAAAACCTTGAAAAACAACAACTTGGCGCTTGGTATACCGCAAAGCAAACCCATTATCGTTTTTTCCTCCACGACGTCCCATTCATATTTGTAGGTTTAAGTTAATTTCATCTCGTGTAATACATACACCGCAGGTTAGTTTCCTCCTGTCTAAAGGTAAACACTGTCACTTGCTGGATTTACATACTCGCTCGCGTATTCTTTGATGTGGCTCAATGTTATCTTTGCGAGCTTGAAATCTAATAATGTTTGTACGTACACAACTACACATCATATCAAACTTGTTAATACGCAAGGCTGTAGGAGCTGCGTATGTCTATCTGCAAAAGTAAAACCAACGCAACAGACCGACTAAATAAATACCATCGCAAAAGGAAACTTATAAAATAAATAATTTCATTGGATAAGCAACCAATTAAATGTTAAACGAATTTGCCTTTGAATCATTCCCAAAGATCAACTCGCTGTGAAATGTAACATTTTTCAACAGCCATTCGACACATTTATTAATTTTTACCAAAAATTTACAACCATCGGTATCTGGATCAGGCCCAATCAAAAGGGGGAAAGGGGGGTTTCCCCGGCCTGAATTTTTTTATGGGTCCGCGGGTGTTTTAACCTCTTGTAGAAAATGACCGGTGCTTGGAAAAAATGTCGGGTCCTTTCAAGAGAAGAAAAGTTCGTGTAATTTTCCCCCGGGGCCCGGATTTTTTCCACATGGCCTTGATCTGAATAAGAACAAACAGTTGGAAAAATTTTTTCAGCAAAGTGGTACGTCACGAGTAATAAACCAGGCAACCAAAAATTTTCAAATAATTCGGTTAAAATTATTTTGTACATTTGTATGCATGGTAGTACAACAAAACATTTTAAAGTGAATGATTCCTAATAAGCTTCACCCCAGAAAACCTTTTCACAGTCAAAAGCTGCTAGTTAACAAACCCTAACAAAGATAGGTAAACGTCATTTCTTATCACTTGCAATAAACTCTCCTTGTTTAAACGTTTATATGAATGTGGCACCAAAGAACCTTCATTTCATACTGCAACATAGGTGCTTATCACAAAACAACTATGAAATTATACACAAAGGGCAACCTTTAAAATAAAAATGTTCAGAAATGTAAAAGCTCTGCCAAAACGAAAAAATGTACCAAGTGCTCGTGTTCCTATCTGGTCGAAAGTTAATCAACGAAAATGAAAATAAGATTAAATACTTTTGACGCAGGTAGGTCAATTGGAGTTATCAGCCAAGAAGGTATCTTATCCCATTAACTAAATGAATTCGTTTAACAGGGCACGCATCAAAGGTACTTTGAAAGAACCTTTTCTCTACGTATAGAATAGATATGTATGTGCGGTACTATTTCAAACCTAATTCGTCTTGTCGTCGAGCTTATCTACCGAATCCGATTCTTTTACTAGCGTCAGTTTTGAATACAATGGTCGCGTTTAACCATAAGCTTTCGTAACAAAAGACGACTATCTAAAATTTTCACAGAAGTCGTACGAATTTTACAGTCCTTTAAAATCGGCTATAATTCACTTTTCATCCTCATAATCCTCAAAACTAACCATTTTTATCGCATATGTTATGCAAAATTATCTATAATAGACGAATAAAATCTAAATAAAAAATTAGCTTATTATATCGTGAAATGTATTAATGTTGATCACAGCGTTTACCTACTACGTGAAAATTCGCTGCCAACTTGACGATTTAATCTTCTATATTAAAATAATATCGGTCAAAAAACGAAAACCTAGATTGTATATCGATACATCACGTGAAAAGAAAGTAAACCCTCGATTTCAATGCTAGGCTTATTACAACTCGGCCGATGGTATCAAAATAGCAGCAGGCTCGATTCCCGTACGTAGTAATTACATTAAAATTACACTGGTATCGACAAGAAAACAACTTTTTCTCAGTTACACAGTTGAAATTTAATTCAACCATCCCCTAATCGATTGCGTGCCTCAGTTTCTTTTTTATATTTTTTTAACGCATTTTTTTTCCTCGTTAAGTGTTTCATTTTTAAACTGTATCAAAAGTTTTGGCCAGATGCCAAAATACACCTTAATCCTACGAGAATATTTTTCTTTCCATTTATCTGGCCCGCTCGAAAAACCGAACTTGAGCTTGTTTTTTTCCTTCAACTTCAAAATGTTCTAAGTCTTACGAGATAAAAGGATTATAAATCATAAAACGACAGCGATAATTAACTTTATTTTGGGTATTTTATTAATAAAAAAATTTTCCTCTTGCTAAGCATACAAAGTGTCCCAGAACAGGTTAGCATCCCTTCACCAGCGATATAGTCTACTCATGCCAGGTTCTTGTATGCAAGTTTGCCGACCCTGTGAATTGAAAAGGCAAGGAAATATTGAGTTGAAAATTTTTTTAAAATTTCGTTTAGGATTTTTGACGGTGCGTATTTTCGCCTTCTCCATTTTGTTTTTCCTTCAATAAATTCCGAAGTATTGACTCCACAATAATATTTCATAGATCATTAAAAAGGAGAAGAAAAATGCCATATCTCGTTCACTGACACTATTCACCTAGGAAAAACCGATTTCGAGATATTTTAATCCAAAATTTATAGCTTTTAAATGGCGCAAACCGAAATCCTCTATCTCATTTAATAAAAAATTACAGCCATTTCAATTTCAAAATTGAAACAAAAAAAATTCTCGTTCTTTTTTTTTTATTTTTAACGTTTTTAATAACTGGAACTGAATATCTAGCGCAAATGTTAATAAAAAATGATATTCTGTACTTTTTTTTTTTATCAAACAATTCATTAAATATTGAAGTTGAGAATTTATATCAAATTTTTCAATTGAGCATATCTCTGCCCCTTCATTTCACAGGGTTGACAAACATGTATACAAGAACCTGTGCCGAGACGCCTTGCATACATGGCATTTAATACTTGTGCGATGTTTTCAGCTTGTTGTAGCCGTTTCATTAAAATAACAAAAAATTATAAACAGCTTCGCGAATTTATTCTCCCGAGATTGGGGAAAGCGAAGTGAAAAAGAAGCAAGAAAAAATGTGAAATGCGACGGCGACAGAATGTCTTTTGTATTGCTCATACCATTGAAAAATAATTCTCAATTGTATTCATTCAACTCGACATAAATCCGAGGGTTATTAGCAAACGGAAAAATCCAACTTTGTATCATTCACGAATAAGTTGAACGCTCAATTAGAAAATATAAACCTCCGAAAAAATTCTCAACATTCTCTTACTTTTTGTACAACGACCATTTAAAAATTGAACTGTTACACGTAAAAATAAATAGTTTTTTGTTTGACGGCGCAGCCTTAATTTGCACAACTTCGGTAATTGTAATAAAACTGAAAATATTCCACCCTTGATTTCCCTACTTTTATTTCTGTTTTATTCAATTTGATAGCAACATCAAAACTCTACTACAGGGAAATCGACTTGGGTGTTTTTTTTCACGCAACCAAGCAATACAGCTGCGCGTAACCTAACGCAACGCGGGCTTGTAAAATTGTACTAAATTTTTTATACCGTCGACATCGAAAATAGTATACGTGCGTATCACGAAGTAATGCAAATTCTAAATTCACGTCGTTTAAAAAATTCTTCCCCCGATCCATTCATCATGGTAGCTATTCCAGTACGCTAAAAACCACTCCATTAAAAATAACTCTAAAAAAACAACCAACAACCAGCAGATCCGTAATTTCAAATACATAACTAAAAGGGTTCGTATTACAAGCATACCACCAAAAATCTACACCGTACCGACTACCCCGTTAACGATTCTCAGCGGAAATAGCCCTCTTCTATTAATCTAACCACGGACATAAATTTTAATTACACTTTTCGCCGGCGTATAAACTGAAATTTATTTCGTATACGTCGCTTGTAAAAACGCGCTAATTTTACGATGCCACGCATCAAACTCTTTCGAATTCTTTTCATTAACGAAACGCCTAGATAGGTGACCAATTGTATGCCGATGCAAATCACTTATCATAAGTTTGGCACATCGAGAAAAAAATTCCCAACTTGTAAACTTTCGTCGTTAAATAGTTATGCACGGTGAAATTTATCTTCCATAGCGACGAGCCAGACTCGTTCGAAGCGACACGCAGATAAGCCTCTATGCGAAAAACGTTATGAATTAACTTCGCCATTCCTCCTTTTCACTGCTTTCCTTAGCGTAGTTTCTTTCATTCTTCTATACAACAAAAAACGAAGAACAGCATGCGTTAACTTGTAATGAGAGTTATTTTTCAAAATATACCCATTATAACGTTGAGAAAATCTGAAAATTTCAACCATTCTAATGTTTGCGCGTTTTTTCTTTCTTACACTCGCTAACGTTGCTTTTCGAGCACCCGCATCACAAAAGCCTTCAAGTATAACAAAAGAATTAATAACTCCGCTTCTGCAGAATATTACTCGATCTGGCTTCCATCAATTCACAATTCGAAGATGAATAAGTATGACTGGAAGTTCCAATTACCAATCATATCATTCTCCAGCGATTGTATCGTCGCAGAAATTCCTCAAAGATTACCAAATTATTATTAATATGTAAAGAGATAATTAACAATATATTTATAAATATTACTATTAATCGATCAATTTTTTAGAAAAAAAAGTCAACCGTTAATATGAAGCATTACAGAGTTAACCAAACATTAGAATTATCAACCTTTAAAAATTGGACTGAAAATCAAATCCATTTACAAATAAAAACAATGCTACTATGGTCACCACAAAATATACAAACTCCGCTTCATTATTATTTTTTTTGTAATCAAATAACCTTGATTCTTTTTCACGAAATTGTTCTCCCGGAAAACACAACAAATAAACGAAGGTATGAACACGATTACCTATGATTATATTAAATCATACGCGCCTTTTTTTCGATTTTTTAAAATTATATGTTATATTTCCCGAATAAACCACATTGAACTGTCATTCCGATAAAGTTCTCAATACAAAATTACATTTTTATTCGACTGTCCATAATTAGTATAAAAAGGTAAGCGTACTTGAAAAATAGGTATTTTTTTGTAATGTGAATTTCTGCCGCAATTTAAAAATTCTACAAATTCTAGTCCATTTTATACATGTTAGTAAAAAAAAAATCCGCCGCAAAATTCACAGAATCGCGATTCATCCGGAGTCAAAATTGTTCAGAATATAGGTAAAAATTTGCATTTTTGAACTGCCATCCTCCTGTATACCCTAATTTCATGACATAACAGGCTAAAATCAAAACGTGAATATCTCACAAAAAATTCACTTAGTGGTATCATCAAACAATTCTCACTTCTTTTAAAATCTTGGCTAGTTTTACGATACTTTCAAAATTTTATGACCCGAGAAAATGTCCCCTTTGAGCGATCTTTTGTTATTTTTCGTCAACTCTTCAAACATTTATTCACTTCTGATATTTTCAAGTTATTATAAAAGAATTTCATAATGAGCTGGTCGTTGTTTCTTCGAATGCTCTTTTTATTTTCTTTTGTTTTATCAATTTAGTTTCAAATTTTTTTACAGTTTTTATCTGCATTTTAAAAGTTCCTTGTTTCTCTCTCACTCGTTTGGTTTTACTCATTAAAGTTTGTGAATTTTTGAAAACTTTCTACCGTTCAAGATTCACGGTTATTTTGGACAATTTGGAAATCATTTGAGCATTTAGACTTTATGTAAGTAATCGTTTAAAGTACCTTTTTTCGAAAAAGTTCATTTTGTAATGGTCTAATTAAATAGACATACATAGGTATAAAATACAGGCATTTAAATCGCAATTTTTGAAGAAAAATAATACGAGAGGGTATCTAACAGATTTTTTTTCAAATCACTAATTTTACCAAATTTTTGAAAATCTCTCATCTTCAGCATCTCTCCCTCCTTATCCCATTAAAAAGGTCGAATTTCAGATTAGAAGATATCTATATTTAAAAAAAAAATCAAATTTAAATTGTAAAAAAATTAACGCATTAAGTTATATGCTCATTGAAAAAAAACACGTGATGTCATATATTCTACCAGTGCTGCCAATACATAAAAAATTGCCAATAATTTATCAAAAATGAATAATTTCTGTGTAATTTTTTCAAAAATATTTCGAGTTTTTTCATTCTTGCACTACTTTTATAACCTATTTTTGAATTTACTACTTTCACTACTTCTACTACCTGTTAGATACCCTGTAAGAGATTCTAACCTGAGCCAGATTTAGCTTTTCCACCGCCTCAGGCAAGTTAAAATTCGCCACCCCTTTGATTTTTAGCTCATTTTACTATATGTATGTGCAACTAGAACCAAACTTAATATTTTTGCATCCCTAGACAGATTAAAAATTAACCATTTTCTTCCCAGTTTCTGTACCAGAACCGTAATTTATGGTACTCAAAGTATAACAAATGAAATTGTTATACATGCAATTTATTTTTTTTTTAATTTGAAAGCAGCGTCAAAAATTGCCGCCCCTAAAATTTGCCGCCTCAAGCACGTACCTAAGTTACTTGTGCCTGAGCACTTCAACCATTCATTGCTTTTATCAAATTAATTATCTTCAGAAATTAGGCAGGTAAATGTAATAATGTCGGAACACCGCGGTCCGCACCAATTGAACAAACATAATGAAAATATGAAAACTACATGTACAAGTTTATGCTGCCCATTTTTTGAGAACTATACTTTTTATTACTTCGCGCATATTTAAACACAATATCAAGATTAGTAGGAAAGTAGCTAAATATTTAAGCGTTACTGAAATATTACTCCACTTACTGTACTCGTTAAAAATTACGACCGTTTAAATATTCAAACACACTAGCTTTTCAGTTAACTTCTCCATTGCCTTCGAGTACTCCTTAACTTTATAAATTCTTAATCAAAGTTTTTAAATTTTGTTACGAGCTGTTAATCTTTTTTTTAACTATGCAGCGACTTCGCTGTATCATGAACATTTTGAAGTTTTTGTTGATGCATTAATGTTTTAAAAAAGGGGATATCTAATTTCTACATTGTGGATACAAAATACAAATCGATAAAAATCTCATATTTCATCGGAGCCGATGATCAAAATGATGACTTATCAAATGAGGTTTCTCAGAATCGCCCGTTATTGTGGAAAAAATTAAAAATCGCTCTTTGTTTCCCATTTTTTTTGGTACATTTTGTAGAAAGGAGTGTATTTTTTCTTCAGCGAAGATATGGCAAATAACAACAAGAATAATTTCAGAATTAATGGTATTCAAAACGCTTTGTCAGAATACTTTTCCGGATGACAACGACATACCCCGACCATAAGTACACCTCTTCCGCCCAAACGGATGTTTAAATAAGCTCCATTTATATACTATTAAAAGTCAACTTTGCAGAATTGTGTGCTCCTTCGAAGTGAATAATTTTCAGATGTCGGTTTTGTACCACATCTAGTCAAGAATGTATAATTTTTGGTTAAATATTTCAAACGTTATTGGATGTAATGTCGTTTAGGGTCGCCATTTTCACCATGATTAAATATTTCGCCCGTTCAAACGTGTCTGCGCATTTTAAACGACTTGTGTAAAATTTTTTTTCATTCAACTCGTGATTCAGCTTATTTATATACGAACGTATAAATAAAATTTCCAAATCCCAAGATACATCCATGGAGAACATCGATATGATTTATTCTTCACGCAATCCAACATCTTTGGTATAATTACATATCCGAAAGCAATATCCGCCAAAACAGCTGCCCCAATTTTGACTTCCCTGCTTAAAATGAATTGCGTTCGTAAACTTGACGACAATTCGAGGTTTTCCATATCGACCGAAAAAGCAAGAAAATAAAAGGTTACATAGACGAGTGGAAACGATATAAAAAAAAGACTCGCTTATTTCGTTCCTAAATTCAATTACGTTAAGCCATGAGTAGGTCGTTACTGCGTATACAAAATTTCCGTTAAAAATAAAAATTTCACAAACGAACAAAGAGTGTACTACGCAATGCGGTATAATTTATCTCCGATCAAATTTAAACGTAGGTGTGCGAAAATTCCGGCACAATGAAAACGAAAAATTTCCCTTCAAACAGGAAACCATAACAATAAGAAAAAAATTCGCCAAACTGAATGAGACGGTTTAGGTTGGCAGAAAAAATAAGTTGGACACAAGGGATGCTGAGTGTTTGGTATCTGATTAGATTAACGTTGTCAGGGTTAAAAATAAAAGTTTCAGCTTCACATACCATCTCCCATCCACACATACACAAATATACCACACCGACACATAGAAAGGTAGTTTCAGCTTTTTCTTCAGGGTTGACAAAGTACCTGCTATCGCAAAAGTATGTATAAAACAGTACTTTTGGGAGAAATAAGTACACTTCGGGCGAACTTAAATTGGAAATTCATTCAACCTGAAGCAATAAAAGTGAAAATTTCCCGGGAAAAACTTCTGAATGTTAATGACCGGTCGTAACGTAGCGCGTCGTGTTTTGCTACCCTGAATTTCATTTCATTTTTACCTTCTTATTTTCTCTCTGTTTTAGTTCTGCCTCTCAATGAAGACGTCCCTTCTGAACCGACGGACGAGGAACTCCGCCTTGAAACTTTCAACCACGTAAAGTATAGGAGAATTTTTCAATCCAAATAAATCGTTAATTTTAATATTTTGCCTCGTTAAATTGCCAAGCATGAACCGCGTAAAAATTTGACTTCTTAATTTTTTCTTCAAACCGCCTCGCCATTTGTTATTCGCGTTAAACATTTTTCGTCCGAACGCGTTCGCTAGGGAAATTATCATCGTCCGCATTCCCTGCAGAGTACCGTCGATTTACTCTTTCTCCTTTTCAAATTACCAGTCATTATGCCAAATAAACTCGGCACGATGATCGAGGAAGAGCGGAACAGCTTTTTGCGTACCGCACCCGACACACACATATAACCCAGGTTAAGGACGGATTTACCCCTCTACTTTCCCTTCGTTACTTCTTCATGTTCAAAATTCTCTCTAAAAAAAAAACTATCTCTATACATCCGCGTATATATATAAGCTGCATAGTTTTAACGCAAATGAAACGGATAAGTTAAATTCGACTTTAACATTCTACGACGAAATGGAACATTTTTCAAAAATATCAGGTCACCGTCAACACTCACTTTTTTTCCCTTTTTACTTCAACGACGCTATGCTTCGCAGCTTTCGGTCACGTAATGGCCGTAAATAATAAGTTGCCTTATCTTATTCCATTTTCCAAACTATGTAATAATATTGTAGATGCCAGTTCCTACTCTTGAAAAACCGCACCCTGCTTATCCCCTTTACGTTTCTATTTTACACCACCACTTGCATTTGCTTCGTAATAAAACCGGAAACTATATTTAAATATGCAAAATATTATGCGAAAAATATTAATATAATGTACGTTCATAGCGACCAGTCATTAATCAAGTCACCAAATATAGTGCAGATCGTTTACGCGCATAAAGCACACAATAGGCAACGTGAAACATACGCAGAAAAAACTACTGTTCTATATTATTTCAAGACTGTCACTTTTTACTGTCGACAATTTGTCCTTCTCTATGACTATGACTAATATAAGTCATCAAAAAAAGTCACAAATTGAACGAATTCATACAATATCTTGGTAATCGAACACCAAAGTGAATTGTAGTACGACGATTTCAAGATGAAACCGCGATTTACCATCTTTTAAATTTTCGTAATTGACATATTCCATTGACAATGTCTGTGGCGTTAATTTGCGTTGAAAAATTTCATCGTAGCTATTTCCGTATCTCACGTACATCATTTCTGGAAACATGATACGAAAATTATTTTCTTGATAGATACGCAGAAACCACCCGCGGACTTCACGCTTTGGTTTTAAGGCGCTGCCTCCGCAAATGTGACAAATGTCACACACTTATTTTAATTTTTGAGGTAATAATTTTATGGTGCTCCTCAATTTATACATTGATACAACTAAAATTTATCAGTGCCCAGGATCACTTTAAAACATATTGCTGTTGAGAATTGCATAATTAGTCCCTTATTTTTGTTAAATAAATGCCTCACATTTGAAAATATTTTATGAAATACTTTCAACTGAAATATTTCAAGAACCTTTGCTCGAATTAAAAAACTAATCGCCACATTAGAAAAGAAAATTTCATGCTCTACAATTTTAATAATGACCAATTTTTTCTAAAATGTTTCTTTTTCGAAATAGAATGAAAAAAAAAAAGGTTACGCTAAATTATTTTTACTAAATAAATGTCTAATATTTAAAAATTTTTTATACGTATTACATTAATAATGAGGTGAAAAATAATACATATCACCTTCCTAAAAGAAAACGCCAGTTTTTTTTCCAAAACTAGCCAGTTTTCGTCGATAATACTACCAGAATGGAGTAACTTCTTCACCAATTGGTAGGTTAAGTATCGTGGAAAATTTAAATAAAAAAAATATTTAATTTTCGCCCCTTCTTTTCAATACCCTTATTTAAAAGATTGCGCAAAAAACAACGAGAAAAGGAAACAACCAAAAAATGCATTAAAGGATTTGGAACAAAAATGTAAATTTGTTTATAATTTTTTACCCCCAAGCAATCAGTTACTTGACGCTTTCAATCTCGATAATATTTCATCTAAAGAATTTCACCCATCCAAATAATTTTAATCCTTTCGGAAAAGTTGAGCAAGAAAAACACATCGTATCGTTACTACGACTCAATTTTTAATAAGTTCGAAAATCGAGAAAAAACAGAAAAAATTACTTTTTTACAATGCTTTTGCATAACACATTTCCCTTCATCAACAATCAAAATCTACTTTTTAAAAAACAATTCACCTTAGAAAAGTAATTTTCAGCAGAAAAAAAATAGGTACAATGTTTTGCAGTTCTTCGCTTTTGTATACACGATACGCAGCATTCGTGAAATTCTATTACATCAGGTACCCTTGAACTTTAATAGCGTAGCTCAAATCGGTGAAATTTAGTTACGAAACATACAGATAAACAGATCCCTAGAGCTTTGAAATGCAACATGGCAAAATGTTTTCGCTTTATAAGAAATTGATATTACAGTTTACCTTTTAAGGAAAAAAAGTAAAGGCGAAAAAAAAGATACATCTATAAAATTTCAATCTTCTATCGTACCCTTATATTTGCCCTGTTTTCTCGTATAGCCAATAATTAGTCATTTCTCAACGTGTAATTTTCACTTCAATTTCAGCTAGTTCTCTTTGATGCCTAATCAATTCAAATTTCAAGTCCTATATTTGATGTAGTATTAGACTATTTTATTGAATCATACCTAGGTATACTGTTCGCTTATTTACAATGTTGATTCACTATCAGCCAGCGATGACTATACCAATTAAAATTCCAAAATCATCGCGGTTATTTTCAACGACCATAGAGAACTAAAGAGGATTGTTCGCCTTTAAAAAGCTCACAGAATTATGCACAAATTTACCGCCGCTAAAATGTCATGCTATCCGATTTTCATTAGCGGTTCGCTCAAACGTAATCAAATTTTATCGGAATTCGTCCTCATATTAGCACTCTTCCATATACAGCACCACGCACAACCCACGTGCACCGTGCACCACGGCCTGAAAACTGTCTACGTTGGAAAAAATTATAATGATTTGCGGACCGACGACGTACTCGATACCGTAACCAGTGCACCGCGCCGTTGTTAAATTAGCAAAGTTATGTCGGTTTCAAGCTTAACGGTTCGTGTTCTAATAATCACAACACACAACTCCATTTTATTTGTATTTCGGAAATTTACCAACTTTACGGAGCACAGCACCGTAGTAATTGTTAGCGGAATAAGAAACTTCCTCCGCATAAATAATCGTTCCAAATAAATACACTGGTGGGTAAAAAAGAAAAAAAAAATGCTCGACTACACTGTAAAAGAGAGAATTCATTAAAATTCGACTCGCGGCCTTTACGTGAAAATTTTTTCTTCCGTGTTAATCTGCTTTTTAAATGGCATTTAAATAATAACGAGGTTTTTATTATAATTTTCCACAGCACCGCGACAACATTCCTTTTGCTCTTTTGTCGTATATTTTACTCCGTGTGAGTAGATCTGTTTCAGGATAATTATACCAACGTCGTTATTACCATTTATCTTCTTACACGGATTATATTCTCGTATTGATATTAATTAAAATTTTCCTCCGGTAATTAACGCTCATATCGAGCATTTGATTAAGAGGGGAAAATTCTTGCTATAAAATGCGCACGAATACATAGTTATATAGAGCATCGTATTAGTATAAAATGTAAAACGTTGATATAAATCTTACTCTATATAAAGTAATACCAGGTTAGTGTGCGTTTTCGTATTACAATACAGGAAACATTACTTTAAGCCTTTGCAATCTTTCGACCTTGTACTTTTTATTCATTTTTTATTACATTTTATTAATACTTTGTACGCATGAACAATATGTAGCCAACCCGAATATGGTAACGATTTGATTTCCAAATTAACTGATACGCGAACCGTATAATTTAGCAATATCATCCTACATAACGCAACGATAACTCGTGTGTAATTTTCGTGAAAAAAAAAAACTAGGTACATTGATAATCTGATAAATGCATCGCGCATTCGAAAACCCTTTCGTGTTACTATTTTATCCCTAAACAGTTATTATTACATGGCTTATGAGAGATAAGAATTATAGTTGTAATTTTTTCCATCAGCCTATGCCACCGATACGGTCGCTAGGCGATTTGGTAAATCCTAAATTCGATATTTGACTAGTAGATAAATTCAATTATTCATCATTCATATATACAGGTATATAACCTAGAGTATGTCGAAACTTTGTCGTCAGCATGTTCATTGGTTAATAGTTGTGGCGTTCAACTTTTAAAACGGATATTGGTACCGGATGTTCTCACAGATGATGATGTATTTCCTACAGATGCCACCTGTGACCACACAACTCACCTTTCATGCAACGAATCTTTGACAATTTTACTTCGATGGAGCAAAGGTACATCCAAGTGCATAGAACTCAACTTATACTCGATTACTCTTATTTGCGGTCAGTCATAAACCTTCTCGGAATCTGCCCATCAAATTTCTATACCATTTCACGACCATCTTCTAAATCCTTTCATAAATTCTGATGCATTCTATGGTTATTAATTTCATTTAACAGTTGTCAATGAAATATCATATCATGAAAACAATATTTAAACCATCGACTAAAAAAAAATCGTGTGTGCCATGGAAAACACACTGGATGTCAATTGAATGAAAATGAGACTCGTGATCTAAGTCGTTATCACACTAATCCGTGAATAGTCAAAGTAATTTGAACATATGCGCGCGCAGTAAAAAATAAAGAGAGAGGGTGATGATTTGGTGCTGGTCAGTCACGTAACGTTACATATTCACCAGTTCAATCAGTTCAGTCCTCAACAAATAAATTCAGCATGACGTGAAAAGAGGAGAGGATACGCGGTGTGACGTCAGCGTTACGCTCAGGGTGTTACGTTAAGAGCGTTACGCTTTATTTCAGTTTCATCCCCATAATGTTTTTTTCACGTGGATACCAGCAAAAAAGTCCTCACTTCAAAAACTCCAACTGCAGGTGTAATTCTGCTCTTCAAACCTGCGTTCATTTACATTCAATCAACGACGCGACGTTTTAATTAATATTAACGAAACCAAATCACATGTATCCGAATGTAACCAAACCTATCATATACTTGGTGCGAGGTTATGGTATAAGATCAATAACCAATTATAAGCTCCATTACATGCCGGATTCGTACAACACAATGCATCATTTCTCGCATTTATAAGCGAAATTCAGAAAGCTTAAAGCGTCGCCCGTGCACATAATTACCTATCACATAATACACCGTGAGGATAGAGAGCATTCGATTAATTTCACATATACGTCGCACGTAACACATAAACAAATCCTCGTGTCAAAATACAAAAATTACAGACTCCGCGGGTAAAGATTTAATTCGACGCTATCGCTCATAAAGACGGTGTAAATTACCTTTCTCAGCGCCGTATCCTTTACTTATGCGCGTTTTGTTGCATTTTTTTCCCACCTAGACACTGAAAAATCACCTCGCCGTAACATTTAAATTAAACCACCGTTCACCTTGGTCTAACCGCATTCGGACCACTTTTCGTAGACTATGAAATCTTTCCATGTAAATTGGAAAATCGCGACTTCATAGATTTTTCACCTTTTTTCCAACACTGGAAAAATGTCGGCAATAAATTTAAACTGGATTGTACACGTGCTCCAATAAGCGTAAGTAAATTGCAGCAAAATCTACGTAATGTTCTGCTACCTTCTGATAAGATTTTCCCATACATTTCTATTTAGCGGTTGAATAATATATGTATAAATGTGTTTCTAACTTGGGGAATCTTTTTAAAATAGTATATTCGCATGAAGTGGTATATAATTTATGACGAAAATTTGTAAGTAATCAAATATCTTGTAGATGTGTTGCGGGTTAACAATGAAAATTGAAGGTGACTTGAATGAAGTTGACCAAAAGCTACGTACGTATT
Source organism: Maconellicoccus hirsutus (assembly GCA_003261595.1). NCBI lineage: Eukaryota > Metazoa > Arthropoda > Insecta > Hemiptera > Pseudococcidae > Maconellicoccus > Maconellicoccus hirsutus. The sequence continues at coordinate 110,237 of QBDW01004940.1, forward strand.
TAAAAACCATGTTCATTTTTTATCGATGATTTATTTTATGATGAAAACTTGTTTATTTTATATTATTTATTATTTATTTTTATTAAAAATTCATATCGATGAAAACTATCGACGACCTGGTACGTCTAAAAATTTCAAACAATATTGTTTGGAAATATGGCGCCACACTGTAAACTTCGATAAATCTCAAATGCTCCACATACTCGGTGCCATTTCGCCACAATCCACCTGAATTATTGATTACCTTCTTTGATTAGTTTTCATATATATAGAATATGCAGTACGTGGTACAATACATCGAAACAGCAAACAACATAGATAGAGAGGAAAAAACGCGCACGTATCAAGAAAATATCGATAGTTGCTCTATACCGTAGGGTACACAATTGAATAATAATCCAATTTGTATTTCGATAACGAAAGCGAAGAAAAGCTGCGGGATATAAATCACCCACCCTGTGCTTTATGAAAGACGATTTTTCACCGTACTTATCTGCTGCAAACGGGCGGGCGTGCACACATACAAATTTACACACCACCACGAGCACCCCGGCACAGTTAAATTCAGCAATTGCTACAATTTTAACTTTTCCTTATTGCAAACCCGTTTCCCTCATTTTTCCATCTGATATATGTTACATTTTATATTTTTATACACCTATATATCTTTTATTATCTCCGCCAGGGTGTAATTTCTTTTTAACCGAGTTAAATATAGGGTGTCCTTTCTAACGATTTCTATTTTATTTTAATCCGTCATGAATGATACATAAAACACAATAGCGTAACGAGCGCCATAAGTGCTTTTTTTCAACGAAAAGTCATAATTTTTCTTGCACCGAATACGCCACTCCAATTTACACTTCGCTAAAAGAAAAACAACATCGTGCTTGGTAATTATTTTTACGCTTATAGCGTGTTATTCACCTTGACGCGTATATCTTCCCAATGTTTCATAGATAGGTGAGCCTATTTCATCATATGAGATCGTGTCATCGTTGTCACCGGGTCACTTCTATGTTTACCGGAATACGCTATTATTTTCGTTATTTTCATACTAACGGTATTTTTACTCGAACCGTGAGTCGACACAAACCATATAGATGACGTGTATACGCGAAAACAAAAGCTGTGACCGTTTTCAATCATTTCTCATTAATTATGGATGCTTTCATACACACATTTTTTCAACGCAGAAATACCTACGGTAACTTTACCTATAACCTACATCCGCATATGCGACATTTTTTCTTTTCAATCACGCAATTCCTTTTTTTTTATTCCTTTGCTCGCGTTAAATCGTACAAATATGATACTAGTCTCCACGTTTAATTTTATAAAAAACAAAAACGGATATAAATAAAAGTAAAATTAAAGACGAAATTCAAAGAAAGGATGGAGGGAGGGGTAAGGTGGGGCACCGGTTGGTCAGTTGATCGCGTGAAATTACGTTTTCATCAGGCCAGTGTTGGAAAATCCAAGAAGCGTAATTTTCCACCCAGAACCATGAAATATCCCTTTTTATCTTTTTTCCAATTTCAGTTTTTACTCATATCTTTTCTTTTTTTTAGCTGATAACGAGTTCATAGCGGTACACTGCGGCCCTTGCCGAGCCTCCTAGAGTATAAGCCATCCGAATTAGGAAGGCGGCCAGGTGTCAAGAAAAACTAGAGATTATAGTAACCGCTCGGGCCGCATAGACAGCACGGCGGCCGACGATCTTTGCAGCCTTTGGTGGTAGGGGCATCGGCCGCGTTACTTTGCGTCGTAAGGCTGTGGTGCGGTCTGGTAGAGCACCAAAAAAAAGTTTCATATTCGTAGAACATAATTACAATTTTATTAAAAATTTAGAAATAATTCTCAGCAAGTGTGTCTTTCAGCTCATCGAAAAACACTAAAAAAGCTACTCCACACTGTATGGCAGAATGTGTCGCTCAAAATATTCGCTGAAAAGTAAAACGTACTCAACATTTGTTACATCCATCCTCAATCATAAATACAATTGCAATGGGCTATCTTAACCAACAAATTCTAGAGCGCAGTGTGACGTCAGCGTTACACTAAGCGTTACGCTTTGTTTCAGTTTGGTCTCCATCAGTGTTGCCAGGTGTGGGGATTTGTCACTAAATTTGAGAATGCTGGGGATTTCTGTCCGGATTTTGACTGAAGTGGGGATTTTGTACCAAATTTAAGGATTTTCACCATTTCCGTGACGTTTTTTAAATGTTTTTCCTTCTCTGTTCATTATTTTTCAAAATTTATCATTACAATTTCATCTCTCCGACTTTGTTAGTTGGTAATGTTGACTTCTCACACCATGTAACGACCAAAAAAAAAAGAAAAAAAAGCTTGTTGCGGTAATATAGTCCGTTTCAAATAAGAAGAGAGTGACGTCATAAGGACGATCGTACTGAAACCAAAACAAATCATTGCAACAATAACAAAAATTGATAAAAATAAAGCTTTATTTTGTTTGAAAGTGTGACTTATTACCTTTTCCTTTCCCCTTGAATACCTCGTCGTCTACGAGTATACCAATTTTTGACGTCACGACTCTCTTCTTATTTGAAACTGACTATACAGACGAAAAATAAAGGTGGGGATTTTTGTGGGGATTTCTTCAAATTTCACCTGGCAACACTGAGTCTCCATAACGCTTTTTTCGTGCGGATGCCAGTGAAGAAGTACTTACTTCAAAAAATAATTGATCATCTTGAGAAAACTTTACACACTTAATTAATAAGGTACGGATATTATAAAACACCAACACAGAAAGGTCATAAAGAAACGGATTAAGACCAAACATAAAAATATGTATTCAATTTAGACAAAAAAAAACAGTCTTTTAAATTTCATGTCAAAATAGGTACAACGAAACTTCCCCATTTCCTCAATCACCTAATACCTCTCTTCATGATATGACGAATAGTACATCGTATGAAAAACTGAACTGAATTTTCATCGCGCTATGACAAGCTAGAAAATTATATAAATCGCGTAGGTATATCGTTCCGCTGAATTGTGAAAATGTGTTGAAACGATTTTCAATTTCATTTGATACTTTGAAACGTCGCGTCGCTCCCGAACAAATGTATTATAGGATCGGTTCAATGCTTCGAATTCACTCGTAGCGCGAAATTATTACGATAGATTTTTCCTTTTTTCAAAAACGCGAAACGTTTATACGTATATTCTCCGGAGAGCGATATATTCCAACAATAACCATAATCTTTAACACTTTCCGCTGGCTAATTAATTCGTAAAATACTTCACTTAGTACGTCTTTTTTTTTTACAGAGAAAGATCAACATAAATTTTCAATAAATGCAAACTTCTGCGAAATTATAGAAGATATAAATCCGCACTGAACATCATATTCAAACGATTTTACGTACAAAGCATAAGCATCATTGTTCTTGCTATTTAAAATTACAAAACATATTTGTACATACTAAAGGAATCATTTACCATTCAATTCATCGTGTTCTTTGTACCACACAGCAAATTATAGAACGTATAAGTTGCTTTGATTCGTACATGAACTAAATTTCAAACTAAATTGGAATCGTAATTTTGAATTTCAGTATTTCAACAATTTGTAGTTCCTCCTAACAGTTTTCCTCATTTTTGGAGCATTCAATATTAAGGTGTATTGTACCTTAAGGTATCAAATTTTATGGAAATTAAAATTGAATAAATTGAAAGTAGTAGATTCCAATAAATGTAAAATCGTATCACGATAAAATGATAAAGACGAGGTTGACGAAGCATGCTACGCATATTGCATATATTGTATTCGTCTTTGTTCGCGAAATTTCTTTCGTTGAATTTAAATTATAATAATTCGCTTCGACTTTGTCAAAAAATTAATACGTAATATCGAACGTTCAATTGAAACCAAACGCGGCGATTTATGTAATTAAATGCTGTCATACTTGACATGAAAAACATAAAAAAATAATGTAAATTTCTCTCGTTGAACTTTTTAGGTAAACTTTGCCAAAATATTTCAAAAAAAATAACAACAAATATTGACATAATTTAAATAAAGTAATCTCTTCATTCATTGTAGGTATAACGAACGAAAAAAAAAAGACTTCACTATGGCTACATATTTATTTAAGCTCCTAATTATTCAAAAACTAAACTTCGGTTGTTGCATTTCACACCATAAATCGTTATAGGGAAAATATTATTCGCATGGGAAAAAACGCCAATGTGTGGATTTATTCATCGCGCAGTTATGCGAAAACGCGTCAAACATTATTCAACGTTTCGCTGTAAATATACGTAGCTCATACCTGAGAATAATTTTTTCTAGTACGCATACTCTGGAGAGAAGATTTTTACTTGAACGCTCGATTATTTATTTTAATCGAAAACGATAATTCGCCGTATCTCGTTACAATAAAGATAACATTTTTTCCTATTGATTTACTACCCAAGAGGGTCATGAATATTTACGACTTCATTAGAAAATGACGCGAGCAAAAGAATCGTTTACCTTGTCTGCGAAAATGGAAAATGATATAAATCGGACACTAGTTATAAGATTATGAAAATGAGGTTAAAACATGAATATAAATTCGAAACACGGGTGATAAAGTACCAGTACCGGGACTGAAAACGGGAAATTAAGTCTGAAATAACATTTTGGCAGAATTTCAAAGGAACGAGTAAGTTTCTGGCCAGCATTTTACCCAAGTCAAGTATATTCAAAAGAGCTTTTATCATGTTATTCCACCGCGTACGTGCGCCGCTCTTATACTTCAGCATGTATGATGTAAATCTAGCGCGCCTTAAGGTGAAAACCAGATTGCAAAGGTCGTAAGACCGCAACACGTTATTGATACTCTTTTCATCGAATCATCGGACCGTGTTCATTGAAATTGATGCAATAATTTGCAATCTTCGACAATGCATTTTGTAATGATTACATAGATGCGATCGCTGGAGCTCTTTCAACCACTTATTCTGATTGTCGAGTAGGTACATTAAAATAATTAAAACACTTTGCTAATGATTCAATTCTCGTGTGCATTATACTATGGGCGAATGGGATACATACTCAAGCGGTATAAATTGCTTTTCTCGCATCAGTTTGCAAAATAAACACAGCATAAGTTGGTATATTTTTACCGTTAGGTATACTCGTTTACTACCTACGTATCGCAAAATGCATACACACACCTTAGCTCGTCTCATACCGCACTCCAACAGCGCATCAGGACTAGTCCCTTCGCGTCTTTTTCGCACGAAAATGCAGTAAATGATGGCGTTTCAGTTTACATTTCCCTTTTATCGCTTAAACAGATCCGAACTTGTTCTCTAATTTCGCTCGATACATCAACCGCGCAATTAGAATGAAAAAGCTTTGGTGCTAACGCGAGAAAAACCTCGTAGTAATCATTCGTAAATTTACGTTAAGCGACCTTTTCTCCGCCAACCTTGGCAATAATTCGTTGAGAAAAAACTTTTTTTCATTGTTCCAACAAATACCATCGCGGTTTACTTCGTAATAAAAAAGAGGAAAAAGTGCTAAAAAAATACCGAATTTTTTCTAGCTACCACCGAGCGCATAGACGTAAAGATAAATGAAGAAAATAGATTTTATGATTATTTTATACCTATATTGACAACGAAGAGCGAAACCACGTTTAAATTCATTTTACAATTTGCGAGTTTCATTTCTTCTGTCAACTTCACAGATACGAACAACCGATACATGAATACAACGCCAACGATGCAACAACCAAAATAATGGCAAAGGCGAGAAAAATCCCTCTTGTCACCTCAAGAGCAAGAAAAACGCTAGCTTGACTGTTATTTTCCAAAATTAATATTTACAAAAATTGGCATTTTTATTAATACACTACCTAATACCTACCTAAGCTTCCTACTGACTTAGTTTGTATGCTATTATTCTTCACTGTTACTAACATTAGCAATGTTCTTTGTGACTGACGTATTTTTGAAACGATATAAAGACTTATTTTAATATTTTCAAATATGAATGCGACACGACGCCTTGTACAAACCCTAAAACTCTAAGCAATTCGTCAACCATGTACAATATATCACTATTTTATTACGCGTTCTGCCTTCAACATACCCCTTCAAATCAACGAATGGGAATGTTCAAACTTGACCCATTAATATATTTCAGTTGTCACAGAAAGCCAAAGCAATGAAACTGTCTGGCTCCGTATAAGAAATCTACCAAGTCTGTGCAGCTAACAGACTTTCGTTGAGAATTTTCTTCTATTTCAACTTCTATACTCGATTCCTATTTCGCGCAACTTTTAAGTAATATACAAACGTACAGATTTCATTCGAGTGTTGCCGGAAGCGGTCCATTGCTAGGCTCTCAGCTGGATTCGACTTCCGCTCCGTACACTTGGTTATTATTATTACGTTGATATGATGTTATATTCGTTATAGTATATATGGAAAATTCCATTTTTGAAATGAGCACTATGTAAAAAGAAGTTTCGGTTAATACGTTAATTTTCCATTGTAAGCGAGTTGAAAATACACTGGAGAAAAAATACGTCGTAGTAATGAAGCTTTTCTGTATACATTTACAATTCACTTGACCAAATTGTTCATTTAGATACAAGAAATTCTATAGAGAGCTGAGAATATAACAGATATTGTTTAAAATTATAAAGGTTAGTGCAGTAAGTACATAGTAAGTGCATAGTACATTATAAATAGCGCACCACAGGAAAAACGATTGAATGAAAAAATAGATTTTCTTCAACAACAATAATTTGTGCTACAGCTCAAGAAAGGCGAAAAATTTCTGAAGAATGAAATAACGGAAAATACTGGGAAAATGTAGATGAAAAATCAAAGAAAATTATAGGTTTAATGAAAAAAATCAGGTGTGCCATGAAAGACACACAGCAAAAGTGAGAACTTCTTTGCACGGATACGTCATAAATAAATTAATGCAAATTGAATAAAAAAAGACTCAGAGCCATTATCATTTTAATCCGTGCATGTTCAAAAATAGATTCAATTAGTTGAACATATATGCGCGCAGTAAAAAATAAAGAGGGAGGGTGATGGTTTAGCGTTGATCAGTTGCGTAACATTACATATTCACCAATTCAGGTTCAGTCCTCAACAAACAAATTCTGCGCGCGCCGAAAAGAGGTAAGGTAGTCTGCACGTGGTGAAAAAAGGCGAGGGAGAGCAGTTTAACGTCATCCTTACACATAAGGCGTTACGCTTTTTCAACTTGGGGTGCCAGCAAAGAAGTTCTCACTTCAAAAAAAAAATTCTGCTCGTGATGAAAAGAGGAGAGGAAGCGCAGTGTGACGTCAGCGTTACGCTCAGAGCGTTACGCTTTTTTCACTTAAGACGGGACAAGAGGTATAGTGAGTTGCATAACCAATTTTTGCAGGGAAAAGCACTAAAATCCTTGTAACCACTCAGGAAAATTGAAATTGTGGAATATCGTTCTATCGGACAAACATGAGTATGTTTTAACATATCATATCAAAAAATTGCGTCATTTGATCAACAACAGAAGTTGTAGTACCTTAGAAACCTCAAGATAAGGTCCTATAACTTCAATTTTCCATGAAATTGAGTAATTTTTTGATATAATATTTTTAAAGGTATACTTATTTGTCCAATAGAGCGATAACCAGCAATTACAATTTTCCCGAGCAATTACAGGGATTTTAGTGCTTTTTCCAGCAAAATTTAGTTATGCAATCCACTATACTTGTCTTACAAAGCTAACAAAGAAATTCTCACTTCAAAATGTGAGTATAGCTTTGATAGTAACTTCAAGAAGAGTAAGTGTAAAAAATAACGATTGGTAGAAGTGAGATGCTCATTCATTCTAGTAAATAGCTGCGTAAATATACCATATCTGTCAATCGGCCATTACATCCTTGTCCAGTATCCCCTGGAACAGTTTGAAATAGCAGCTTTGACAGTATGTATCATCAATACGCGCTTAAACTATATCCTCGGTTATATCCATGCACAGATAAGCCGAATTACAGATAACGAAAAAAGTAATCCGAAATACTTACTTTTTTATTATTAAATTTCAATTTAAAATTAGGGTTTATTTAAAACGAAAAACGAAAATACCAGAAACCTTTTCATTTCGAATATAAATTCAGCATGGAAATAGGCGGATTAAAACTCAAACTATACATAGAAGGGGTGACCGGATTACAAATTATTATTTAATAAACCGCGGCGCTCTTTTCATATTTTATCCTTTTCGAAATTCCGTCCAATACGCCTAATTTAGATTGTTTTCACTCAGAACGACGAATGAAATTATTCGCCGTGTGTTAAACGTATCTATATTTTCAATTTTCAATCAATATAACAGGCAGGAAATTACTTTGATTTTTTTTCTCATCAATTATTACCCTGATGAATACTGGCTGCAACAAGAACAAGGAAAAAATTTTTTTCACCTCATAAAAGTGTCACAAGCACATGGGTATTTTCAACAAAGGAGTTCTCCATCGATGGCAAAATACGCGATTCGTTATCGAACTTCGAGCGGATTAAAATCGGTATTAAAATTTCGAACACCGCCACAGCGACGTAGGAAAACATAAACTAGAATTAATTTCATAAGAAATATATCTTTTCTTAGTGCAAATAAAGGTATAATTTTCACAAAATGGTCCAAGCTTTTCCTCTTTTCAAACATCGGTAACCATTTTCCGCGCAGATAGTTATTCACGGATAAGAGAGGTACGCCAACGGCAGATGTGACCGGTGTGTATCTATTTAAAAAAAAAAAAAATCACGGATTCTCTTATTTTCCTTATTTTCGTGCGACTGCAATCTGTATTTCTTCGGCGAAATATTCGTATTGTAATAGGGGAAAGCGATGAGTTATTTTATAAAGCGCGTGCAACATATGGGTCCTTGTCAAATTATTCCTTCGCAAGTGTAAAATACTAGAGAAAGAAACCTTGCCAGGGAAAATTTTTCCATTGAAAATTGCCTCGGAAAATCTACGTTTACTTTTACTTCGGTGCGTTGTTTTGTATATATAATACACACACGCGCAAGTACGCTTTGCCGTAGTTGCAGGGTGCTTGGAAAATGCCTATTCTTAGTCCGAAATAGGATATATGGTTTACGAAAATGGCAACAAGGTTATATATCGTCAACTTTTCTCATTTATTTCTACACAATTGCTAGTTCTTATAACGAAAAAATACCATTTTGTTTTTGGTTTCTTTCCCCCTCGAAACATTAATTACAAATAATACGTACGTATTTAGATGACGTTTTGATGGCTTATAAACAGATTGTGGTTATGAAAAGACTCATAAAAACTCGATTCACTTACTCTTACAAGATATTTCGAACAGATTAGAGCGTAGAAATGGTCGGTCATTAGCGACGAACTTGCAATATGACACACATGTGAACAGATTTCCAACCAAACTACAATATAAAAGCGTCCTTCTTACCAGTTGTCCTTATTCTTACAACCATCGAGTTAACTTAACCTTCAATCATTTTGAACATTGGGGAATTTTCTATGTCAAATTTATAAATAAATTACCAAGTCGGGACAAAATATGTCATTTTTTAGTATTGTAAGAAAGACGTTCGGAATAGTTTAGTCTGTACTTGCTCCGATCTCGGTAAACTACAGTAAGGGTGAAAAGCTCTATTTCTTTTTGAAAAAACAAAAATATTAATTAAAATATACCTACTCCAAATTACACCCTTGTATTTTTGTTACGACGTTGTAAAAATTTTTAAATCATACCACCATTATTTTCATTTATAATGATTATCCGGATAAAAACAAATCCAAGCAATAACAAAAATAACGATTTTTATCGCTTAATTTGCATATTAAAAAACATACCTACATACTTTCTTCATTTCAAATTATAATTACTGGATTAGGCGGTTTTTATTTGATTTTTCCTACCTTTTGGATTATATTCAGAAATCTCTTTAAGTCTTCCGGCCATACCTCTTTGGTATTTTAACGATATTTGTGCACGTAAATACTCGTAATACTCTTGATGAATCAACATTTACAAGGCAAATAAAATCACCGCAACATGAGATAAGCAGCAATGTTAAATAGTTGACAAAACAACTACAAAAACATAAAATATTAAAAAAGCCAAAAAAATAATAAATTAATAAAAAAACATTTGTTTTCTGTACAACTCTTCATTCCCTATCCTAGTCCAATGTTTCTTTTTCCAAACCACCTAAAATCTCTCCAATAACCTTCCAGTAATTCTCAAGGACAATCCATCCTATGTATGCCTGTCACCTCTTTTAGTTCCTAAAATTCATAAACCCATTCTTCTGAATTCAACTTTATCCTGAACTACAACTCGGGCCATGGCAGCAAAGATATCGCGTAAAAATGTAAAAAATATGATTCGTTGAGTCCATGAAATTCCACTTACTTTGACATTCACCGAAAATATATAATTTCTACGGTTATACCCACAAAATTGCAAAATAAATTCGATTATGCACTAAATAATTAAAATTCCTAGAATCAGGGTTATTCACGAGCCTACCAGAAATATTATCTACCTTGTTATTCATCGCAGATAAGCGTGAATTCCGCAATGAAGTTCAACTATGTAGCTACTACAAACCGTTATAATTTTAACGACCTCTATAGCTGCTGAAAATTTACCTCAAATCTTAGCTTTTTCCAGCATAAGCTATTTCGTTGCACAAAAATTCGCAAGATGATTGAAAACGTCCAACAAATTCCACATTTACGCAAATGCACAAAGAAAAGAGAAATCCGTCGTTTAAGAACTACCACGTAATATTACCCAATTATTTTGAAAATCGCCTCGCACGCCAAATTTCCTTATTTTTTCGAAACACCCTATACCTGAGTCTCTTTTTTTTCGCGTGCTACGCGAAAAACGACGACGGCGTCTTAAAAGAAACGAATTTTATTATGTTAAAACTTTCGCTTCATAATTTTCTTCTCTCTAAAAACATAAAATAACAGCTGTTTCGCCGTAGCTTCCAGCCGACATTTTTAGAAGCGCGGAGTAAGAGAAATTTATAGTTTACTTTATTATGGCATTTCTTATATTTGTGCTATTGTAAAAAGCGCCACGCTAGAAAAAAATGATAATAAAAAAATCGGAAACGCGAATACCTTCTGGAAACCTCTGACGGTTGCGAAGTTGTACATATTTTTTCTCTCCTTTCCTTGGCCCGTGCGTAAAAATGTAAAAAATAATGTTCTCGGCAATTTGTGTTTTAATAAAGCTCAAATAAAGGCGCCATTTCGCGGTATTGTTGATATTTTGGATACAACGTTTCAATATTAAAATTTATAGTTATTCGTCCCAAAAATATAACCAAAACAATATGAACAGTCTTCGTCGACGAGTAAACTACGCTATGAATTTTTTTTCCAACGGCGCAATTTTCGCAAGACGCGGAGATTTTTCTTTAACGTGAAATTATTTTCAAATTTAAACGTAACATAGTTATGGTTATTTCTTTTTCCGTACCTGCTTATGTATACAATTCTTATAATTCCGGTACTATTTTATTTTTTTTTCCATATATTATTCCCAACCGAAAAATATTCTAACAAATTTTCAACACATTTTAGGATTTACAAATTGTTTTCCTGGAATTTTTGTTATGTACGCAGAGTTGACTGAAAAAAAAACATTCTGGGGGAATACATTTTTGAAAGCGATTACGAATTACTTATAAAATTACGCGAAATAGTTTTCTAAAAAAAATATCATTAGAATTTGACGCTCTGGCGATAATTTTGTTTTAACATTTTTGACATTTTCATGCCCTGTCTATGGCACACAAAATCAAAAATTGTCACAAAAAAGAGTCACGCGGTTATCATGACGATGTGCAATGATCATGAGTGATAATATTAATATTTTCATGTCATGATACATTTCATAGATGACAGGTCTTTGTTACGGTGACACATCATGGTCATGAATGACATATATGATGACACAAGCCATTGTCATGGCGACGTGTCATGCTCATGAGTGATTCTTGATATTTTCATGTTATCATAACAATTCGCAGATGACATGTCATTGTTATGGTGACATATTATAATCATGGGTGATATATTACACCATAACAAGTCATTATCATAGTGACGTCATGGTTATGATTGACACGTGATATTTAGTAACTTGATATGATGAGTATCATTGGAATGGTCAAGATTCATGGTCGTGAATGACATATGATCATGTCTTGGTGATATGTCGAATGACATTTCATGATGATATCTCATGATCATGTTATAATGACAAGTCATGATAACCTGAATAATGGCATTATGGTAATATGTCATAACATTGTGGTGGTAATAGGCGTGGTGATCATATGTAATGACAACTCAGGCGATTATTTTTTCCTCTCAAAACGTGTTATGCGACATATATTCATGTTTAACGAAAAATAATTCTTTCATATCACCATACCATGTTATAGATGACAAGTGATTGTCATGGTGTCGTGTCATGGTCAGTAGTGACATGTAATCATGTCATGGTAGCATGTCAAGTGACATGATATGATGACAAGTCATTGTCATGGTAACGTGTTATGATTACAAGTGGCATGTGACGTCAAATGACATCTTCTGCTGATGAACGTTATTGTCAGTAAGTGACATGAAAATGTCACACTGTGTTGCGGACTCGTACGCAAACTGATTCTTTATGGTACAGAGCGAATACACTTTTTTTTTAGATTTATTTTATATATTTTTTGGAAACTTAGTGTAGACTTCAGTGTCGAGAAAATACGACGACATTATACCATTTCAGGACTACGCATTCAGGGCATTTCGTACCTAAAATTTGATTTCGGTTGTACGAGTTTTCGCACCGAACGACGAAAAGATAATCGTTTCACGTTACTACCAAACTTTACTTTTCTCTTCGTTATGATATTGCGATGTTGAGTTCCGCCGATTAACGCTAATTTTATATATGCTGTAAAGATGAATACGCGAAATCGTCGTAATAGAAATCCAACAAGCTCTGCACCCCTTGTTTGAAAATTTTTAATCGCTTCTTCACCAGTATGTTTCATAACATTTGTTCTTCTCTTTTATCATTTTCCTTTATGTTGTTACTTAGGCATACCGCATACATCCTCTATACCACACACGCAACAATATAACGCCTATAACGAAATTGAATTACACCAATTGTAGTGTAAGCGACTAGATATGCCAGTATATAAATGTATACTTCAAGTTACGAAAACCGCCTTTATTCAACCGTTTAACCGTCGTTTTGAACTATAATCAGTTATATTCCGTAATTCCTGTTTTATTTACCTATTTTACTCGCTAAGGCGTTCGTATGCATACATACGCTGCACATAATTTACGAAATTCTAGACGTTAGATAATTTATATGAAGCGTTTCAAAATAAATAACGCGTTTCTCGTTAAAAACATGTAAACCCAGGACGGAGGCGTAATGTTCCTTCACTAGTCATCGTGATTTCTATCCGATTTCGGAAATTCGTGAAGTAGCGTTTCGCAGTTTTATTCCGTTTGAAAGATTTTTTCCTACTTTGCAACCAATTTCTATTCGAACGAGCATATCACGAGGACAATCAACTTGAAATCATGCACCTACGCGGAACCATGAATTCAGAAACAAAATAAGTTCAACATTTAGGCCGTTTGAAAAAATAAAAAGTTCCCAAAAATGGGTTCATTGTTCTTGTGTGCAAATACGATTACAAGGATTATTACTTTTTTCTGTAGAAAAACAGGAAAAATACGTATACACAGAGCATTTATATCTTCAAAAACGTGAGCAGATGTTAGTCGAGCAAATGGGATACTGTTTGTGAAATAAATAAAGAAATTAGTTAGCGGTAAAAAATACAAGAAAAAATCTTGAGAATATTTCCGAGAATAATATTGCGTTGGTGAATCTCTCTCCCTAAATTACCCACGATTCGTTTCAATCGGATATTACGAGATTTCCGCTCAATTAGTCGTTCTAGCATTGATTGATTTTCAGCATTAATATAAAGAAAACCAACACACCTACACGGACTTGACTTTTCTACGAAAAATTCGCTTTTAAGTATTTATTATGAATAATAATCACATTCTGAAGATTTGATATTAAATTGTGACCGAACATTATCAAATTTAATGTTACCAGAGCAATTTACAAAAATTAATTATTTTAGTGCGATTTCAAGTACAGAGGTGTCCAAGGCACCGGGAGGTCGATTGATCCTCCCCCTCCCCCGAAATTGAATTTCTTTTTTTTCGATTTTATTGCAAAAATCGCAGCAATGGCTTAAGCAATGTTAAATTGCACATCATTTTTTAAAATAAAAAATCAAATTTGGTCTTAACAATTCATTTTCAAACAGAAAAATTGTAATTTATTCAATGTTTTTAGAATTGATAAAAACTACGTAAATCGCAATTTTTTAACGTAAGTATGGATTGATAAGACCGAATTTTATGATTTGCTCAATGAAGAAAATTATGTCCAATTTAACATTGTTTAAGCCATTACGATCAATCGGTCACCCAATACAAAACTGTAATGTTACCTGCACCTTATACTTATCAACTTTTTGGTGAATTAAGAAGATACCTGCCATTAACGACATGCGTAGCGAAATTTTCATAACGATATCAATGCACCTACACGCTTAATAAAATTATCATTCACATATTTTCACTTCATTAAAATTTCATTACGTTTAAAACCTTATACCTGCAAACATATCAATTCGGTACTTTAACCCGAATATAAATTTCGAAAAAAAAAGTATATTTTCATGTTCGTTCGTGCAGCTAAAAAAATGCAAGTTGTTTTTCTCTTTTTATTGTTTAATCTGATCATTAATCGTTTAGCTGACACGCACTATCGCAAGTGAATTAAATAGTTAATAAACAAAAGGTCATAAATCCGCTAAGTACGGTTCTGTTTTTTTTTTCAACAACGCCGCGTCCGTCGCCGCGACATATTTTCCTTCTATGGCGGGCACGTTCGCCTAATATCTCGCACAACTTCACCCCATTCCATTAAGAGATATACGTTGCGTGTGTCATGCGACATTTTTTACATTTTTTAACCTTCTGAGAAGCGAAATTTTTGATTGGGCTATTCGACGCGACGATGTTGGTTTTAGGTACGTGTCACAACGACCATATGCTGAATTCGAGCAAATTCTTATATTACAAATTCTATAAGCTGAGTGAATAATAAAATTTCACCAGCAATACGGAAAAAACTGTACCTCGTGGAAAGAAAACAAAAAAAAAGGTTAATTGTTTGTCTTCTACTCTCTAATTAATCACCATGGCTGGCGCATTCCCGTACATGCTGTTCAAGTCGCGAGGACAAAAAACTAAATTGGACAATCAACGATGAAAACAGCTGACTCTGAGTACAGCCGATGTCCTTCAGAAGAAAAAAATACCGTAATACCGACATCTTTGCAAATAACAAATGAAATGGAAGGCAGAAATATGGGTGCTCTTGTTTACACAAATCCCTTTTTTTTCGTTATTTACACACCGCAGTAAAATAAAAATAAAATTCTACCAAAGTTCGTTCACCTATTAAAATGGTACACTGAGCTTTTAGGACGCTGCGGTGTTAATTGAATAAAGCTAAAAAAAAATTCACACATGCATTTCATATAAACGTAATTCTTTCGAATAAACAATTCATTAAAATCTTCCGTTTATTACCATCACCAAGCTTCTCGTTTTCTTTTTAACAAAAATGCCATTTATCTATTTAATTTTTTTAGTCCGAAAAAAAAATATCCGCAAAATAAATAATTCAAAAAAAACTTTCATATCTTTTCGCAGCGTCCCAAGCCTCCAATTTAAATTGTACGCTGAATAAAAAAATATACCAACGAGAAAAACGAGCGAATAATTAACATCGCAGATGAGATATTAATTCGCCATAATCACGCGGTGCGAAATTAGATTTAACCAGAGCTCGGCAAACAAAACATCAAATTAAAAACGTTATCCTTTTACAACAAATCAGATTTTAATTGCTTTACATCTCAGCTTCATATGGCCAACATGTTCCAATCTTTTTTACACGTAGCTAATAAATTGTACACATATACTTATTACCTATGTACGTCTACAAACACACGCCACTGTTTTCTAACCACAAATTTCATCACGTTTCAGCAAAAATTAAACTTGTTTTCGTTAACTATGTATTTATATATATATATGTGTACACAGATGTTCGTTTATGTATAATCACGTTTTTAAACCTTTGTGCTGAAATTAAGCTTCCAACTTTGAATTAATGACATGTATATGTTTGTCAGCAGAGCGGTCGAGAGAAGGTAAGGGGGCACTTTGCTCAGAGCTCCGATGGCTTTTCCTGAAGAGCTCGAGAAATTTCAAATTATTCAATCATATGAGCAATTTTCTTCAACTTTTTTCAATTAAATCCTGCATCAGTTGAAGAAGAGACCAAAAAGATCCGAAAAATATTGAGTTTTCAAGAAAAAAAAGTCTTGAAATGCCAAGCCAAGCAATATACTAATATGGGTATCATTTTGAAAAGAATTTTGGACATAATAATGGTAACAAGTAATCTCCCAAAGCCAAAAAAAATGGTAATTACGGTAAAAATTAAAGATTTTTCAGATTTTTCGTGAGATTTTTCAAAATATTGAAATAAACGGAAATATTTTGGAAAAGAAGAAAAATTTTTGAAATTTCTAGGAAATTCTATTTCTTGGCAATTCTTGAGATTTCTTGATATTGTGAGACATTCTTTCACCTCTTTGAAATTCTCGAGGGTTGGCAACACTGACAACGACAATGAATTTCCAGCAACAAGTGTTGCAAAAAAAGTACCCCTAAAAGTATCGCATCACTTTGTCTTATCAAAAGCACTAAAATGTGGCATTATTCCAAAACAACTTACCGAACTTTCGATGATAGGATTTCACAAATCGACCATGATACAAATCTGTAAACGTACGAAATAAAAATTAGTCAATTTTACAAGCAAATACACAGTGATAAATAACGTGCAATTTGTACGCAACGTATATTTATCAATTTTCACTCGCACTATATTTCTATTTTATCAATTTTTGTTTAAAAAATTAAACCATTATCGAGTATAGATTTGATTTTTATCAACAAACGTACACATAATAGCAAATAAAATTGAATTCTTTTTACACCGATTTTGCAATAATATAAGAATAAAAAATACAGCAAGAAAATAAATATTTGCTTTTTTCGTAAGGTATTTTTTTTCTGGTAATCTGAAATTCTTTTTTTCGAAAGAAGTTTAAAACCCGGAACGACCTTTTCAAAGCTTCTAACAATGGTAACAGTAATGTTTCTTGGGGGAAAAAAAAATTCAACTCCGAAAAATCATTTATGATTATTTCGCTTCAGTTGAAGAGCCGTTAAGCATGGGATAAGAAGCGGAGTGTTAAGTTCAAATATTTCGAATGGACCTTTGTTGCAAAAATATTTCTATTCGTAGAGAGATGGGCTTTTTGAAAAATACTATTTTCTATTGTAAAGGTGGTACTGAGTGAGCTACATATGTATATAGTGTGTTGTACAAAAGCGCTAGTTTTTCGCATTGGACACGCGATATTTTTTCTTCTTAAATATCCGCGTCTTTTGCGATTTTTCCCCTCTTGACCTTTATATCGGGCTAAGTACGTACAGAAATTTCTACACAACAAATACTTATTGGCGTTTAAATTATTTTTCATCTTGATACGTGGGCTACGTGCATAAACGAAAATACTACCACGTAGATGTACATAATTCATAAATTTTCCAGTCAGTTGGTTTTTGTGGCTTTAGATAAATTTTCCTCTTGAGCATGTTTCGCATCGATGTCGACTTTTTTTAGATGCTTTTTATTTTAACAATTTAGGTATAGCTGTTTTTAGCACAATGTGGAAATTTTTTTAGAATTCTTCGATAAGGATACTGTTGAATCTATATCAAAATAGTAGTACTACATGGTTTTCTCTCAACTGGATTTCTTTGATCAAGTAACGTCGACAAAGTATTTGTGTGGGTGTAATCTATATCTCATTATCGAGAGGATGTGAAAGAATTCGCAGAAAAAGAGCATTTCCCCAGTAGATATAGGTATACAAACATTTCCGTATAAAATTCGACGACATTGGGGTTCCTTCCCTTTATTTGATGTTCCAAGTGGAACACTTTTGCTACTTTAAATTCAACAACTTAATATTTACGTATCCGAAATTCCATCACGACGAATAACTCAACGTCCCTCATTCCAATACATTGCTTTCGGAGGGTGTTATCATTATAACAAGTTCGGTAAAAAGCGCAATCAGATTCACGGTTTGTGAAGTCATCGCACACGTGTTGGAACACGAAGACACGACGCTTGGTACCATCTACCTAGCGAACTCCTCGCAAACGCAAAGTGTATATATGAAAAAATGTTGGTTTCGTATTCGTAGTTTGTTATATGGGCCCTGAAATGCGTGACTTTTAGCGCTTTTACCTTTTGTAAAAAAAAAAAACGTGAAGAGCGAGAAACGCAATAGAGAATATTTTTTCTAATGTCACTTTTAGAAAGCTTTCAATTTTTTACGCTTTCGTTAGAAATTCACATTACACTACTTTGTAAGGTTAGTAAAAGTGCGAACGAGCAGGAAGGTAATACCGGAGTGGAAAGTCGCAAAGGTGTCTTTACGAATATGTTATACTCATTCTTTACAACTACTCGTACCTACGATGTAGTTTTTTTCGGCTGCATTTACGAAGGTGGTAATAGTAATTCAGAGACGAGTAATCTACGCAGATCTCTTCGCATAGGTGAACAGAATCATTTTATATTCTGCTTTGTAATCTAGGTTTACATTTCAGTGGTAGGTATCTCTTTCATAAAAATATCTCCGTAATTTTATAAATGTGCAGATACGCGAAAAACATTTCCACGCGTAAAGTATGCATTTTCTAGTACACCGTTGCATTTGAACGTTATTGGAATGGTCAAACGTCAAGCTGGATATACACTATGCGCGATGCGCGCGAATGATTCGCGTTCGCGAATTCGCGCGAATGACGCGAATTTCTCCCTCCTCACGGCGAAGCCCCGCAAATTTTGATGGCGCGCATCAAATGATGAACGCATCAACGTATATACACTATGCGTGATTCGCTCAATTCGTGCATGATTCGCGCGCAACGCGCATAGTGTATATCTAGCTTCATGGTCGTGAGTGACATTTATGGTCATGTCTTGGTGATATGTCGAATGACATGTCATAGTGATATGTCATGTTGTTATGGTAATACGTATGGTAATGATATGTGATGACAAGTCATTGTTATGATGACGTAACATGGTTACAAGTGGCATGTAACATCAAATTACGCCTTCTGGTGGACATCATTGTCGCGAAGTGACATAAAAATGTCAGACTGTGTTGCGGACTTGTACGTAAGCTGATGCTTCATGGTACAGAATGAATACTTTGAATTTTTTACTGGTCATCAAGTATTTACCAAGTGCCAAGTCCCACTAGTAAATCAATTTTCCGTTTCAAGCGTAAATATACGTTCTAGGCCCTAAAGGAATTACTGTTTGTCACACCCTGGCTACAGCATTGTTCACGCCATTTCACTCGGCGAAATATATTCATGTGATTAAGAAACACGTCTTAGGCTATTTCATTACGTCGCGTCGACAACTTTCAAATCAACTAAAGAAGGAAATTATAGCCACGCGAAGAATATGTACCCTTCCTCTCGTTCTCTGAGCCGTTATCGCCTTTGTTTTTTAATTAATTTCCAGTAACTGTAGAAGTTAAATAGTTCCGGCGCTATTGTTTCAAAGCGCAGGCTAATTTAATTGATTAAAGGCGTTATAATTACAAAGGAGGTGTCAATTTAAGTAACTTTGTATGATCGTTTTTAAAACTTTCGAAATTTGTTAACGTATCGTCGTCGACTTGATAAAATGGGCACTTGGATTCGATATTGATGCGATTAAACGAATATACTCGTAAGAACATCATGAGTAACCTACGCTTTTCCTCGAACACGTGCTCTCATTACAAATTTTTAAGAGCAATTGAAATGAAATCGCTTTTAGAAAGATGATCTCATACAATAATCGTAAAATAACTTAAGAACGACTTCGAGAAGTATTCAACAATCTAAAAATAAAATCGCTGAAAAATAGAAACCGAAAATATAAATCGTACTATGTATTTATTACATCTCGAAGAAAGGTTTTGAAAAAGTACATCCGACGTGTGTCGAATAATGTTTAGAATTCGAAGATTTCTATTTTTTTCATCATAATACAGATTGGTCGGGAAGCTGAAATAATATGACAGTTGCAATGATGAAGTTTTATAGTAAAAATGAAATTGACGTAAATCGAAAGATGTTCGCGTTACAAAAAATTTTCCGCGTTTTAAAAATATTCGTATTGAATGAGAGCGACGTTGGAACATTGTAACAAAGACATCGCTAAATTTTCCACGAATGAATAATAAAATCTCCAAGTTGGCTTACGTCGAGATCAAAGTTATTTTTTTAATCATTCTTCCTGAAGGAAAAAAATAGGTACATAGCTACTACAAAATTGAATAATTGTATTTCCGTGAAATATTCCACTTTTCTTGTATTTTAAATCTACTAGTCTTTACTTTGTAGTTTAAAATTATCTATAAAATATTCTCCGAATCTCATAGACGATATTCGATACCTTGCTGCAAAAGAAAACAAGATCTTTTAACGTTCGGGGGGGAAAAAACTCCGAAGACGATATTTTTCCTTCTTTAAAACATTAAATAAGTACATAAACTTCAACTCAAATTTCAACATTTTCTTTGTCACGAAATGATGAATTACCAAAACTTCGCCATTCTTTGAAAATGGAATTATGCTAAACAAAGGCAACTTGTGTTAACTATATAAAGTACAATATTACTCAAGTTCATAGTCCCTAATAAAATTTGTACTTATTTCTCATTAACAAAAACAACAGGTATAAAATTTTTACCTAATAACAAAACCATTTTTAAAGACATGCTAATACTTGCAAACGTGTTCTAGTAATTTTGTCAATTGTGTGCATTTTCTATTCATTTTTGTCTTGTTTATTTTTTTTATTCATCCTCAGTAAATTTGTTACAATTTTTTCCTCTCGACGTTCTTTTTAAGTAAGTAATTAACTTCAAAAAATCGACTCTTCTTCACTATCGAAGAAAATCCTCTTAATTAAGTAACGAACGTCTTTTAAAGTTTTGCTCTCTTGGTTTTCGCTCTTTGGCTTGTTTTTTGTTTAATTTTATTTCTTTCTAAACTCAATTTTGTCTTTTGCTTCCATATTGAATCCGCTGTAGTGCTGTTTTAATAATGCTCGAAGCGATTTCTTCACAAAAGAAATCTTATCGGTCATGTTTTATGGCAGGAATGTGTTTTAAATTAAATTTGAAATGAGTTTTCTTCAACTGAACAACGAATGGTATAAAATTGGTAAAAAGTAACGAGTATTTTTAAGAAAACGATTAAATTTTTCATTGAAGTCTTCACACCGAGTTACAGCAAAGGTGCGACGTATGAAGAGGGGCAAAAATCACTATTGAAAACTTTACAAAAGGAATAAAGCGCATTACTACGTTCAAATCAATAAACTGTATTTTCGCATGACCGAATTTAATTCTCTCAACGCGATGTAATTAAAACGATATTAATTAATGAAATAATTGAGGGAAAAAAACGTACACGATGCGAAATGCCACGCAATAACAAGCCACTATTAATTATAAGTGCGTGCGATTCACGCAAAAATTATTCCAATTGGTGTTATATAGCTGGTAGTATTTGCCGATGATTCGCGTATTTCAACTTTTTTTTATAAAAATCCCAGCCGAGGTAACATTTACGTCAGCTTCACTTCGATACGGGTTACTGAGTTTGAAAGCTTTTTTACGTTAAAGGGTATACGGATTTTTTACGAGTTTTTGAAATTATAATTTTGAAATTTTTCCATACTAGTGATACTGTGAGATACACACCATCTGAATACGATTTGTGAATAATAAGTACCTACTTGAAAAATTGGAGAATTTGATGAAGAAGCATTAACAAATGCATTTTTTCCATTTTCGTTAAAGGAAATATAAAAATCAAAATGAATTGATCCGTAAAATTCAAAATTTCAGTGCAATCGTACCGCTAGTTGACGTTTGAAAGGAATATTTATGAAATCAGGTGCGTACAACTTACAAGTACACAAAATGCCTTTAGAAGGAAAATTGTGACGTAGGTACAAGGTACATTTATGTAAAATCTATTCAAAAAAAAAGAAATTTAATAATCCAATTACAACCAACAAACAAAAGTTGAAAATTTTTAAAAACAATTATCTCAACAAAGAATGACTGCCATGTTTCCATTTAGTAGAAATTGAATAATTGAAGCAATTTAATTTCTATGGATGCTTATCCAGTCGCAACTAATCATTTCTCGAATCACGGAGAAAAAAAAACGATACAGGATGAAAAACGAGTAATGAATAATATTTTACTGGTAGACAGCTAGGCACTCGAGATAGTACTCCAGAAAATGGATAAAAGACATGATTATGAAGGGTGGTCCAACTTAAAAATTGAAGGGACACCGAATTTTTCAACTACATAGTAAATAACTCAAGCAATTCTGCGGATAGAAAAAATTTATAAGAATATTTTTGTAGATTTTATTACATACAGCAGAATCAGTTATTTGATACATATTTTTGCCTGATTTGTTACAAACCGAAAAAAATTTCCACACAATGTTGCGCCTTCAGTATTGAAGATATGCAAATTTTGTTATATTTTTTGTAAAACTAATCAGAATCTGCAAAAAAAGTAATAACAAAATTTTGAAATTTTTTTACTGTTACTCCTTCAGTTTGGAGATAGGCAAAAATATCAAAGTACTGATTTTGTTGCACGTAATGAGATCTACAAAAATGTCCTTATAAATTTTTTCCATCAACGGAATTACGTGTGCGGAAAAAATGATGTATTTGCAGGTTTAAAAATTCGGCGTCCCTTCAATTTTCAAGTTAGATCACCCTTCATAATAATGTTTTGTATCCATTTTCTGGAATACTATCTACCGGTGAAATATTATTCATTACTCGTTTTTCACCCTTCACTCGTAGGGGTGAAATTAAGCCATTTTCATTCTTTTCAGAAAAGTAACCAATGTGGTACGCAGTTTAGTGGCTCATTTCCATGGCAAAGGATATCGATATCATTCTATACATGTTTAATTTAAAAAGGTACGCATTAGGTATGCATCTAGGTATGATTTATCTCATACGTGTACCACCGCATGCTTAATTCCGAACGAAAATAGCTCCTCGAAGGTTTCTTCCGATTGAAAAGCAACCGCATAACTCAAATGACACGCAAAAACCAATCCTGCAGCTTTACAAACCCTTTGATACGTTAATAAGGCGAACGATTACTGAATAAAACAACTCAGCCGAGACGTTGGACACGAAGAGATTCGACGTCCATGTTTATTTTTTAACGGGTACGGGTATTAAACTACATACACGTTATAAGCCAGACATACCGAGTATATAGTGATGTACCCCAGCGGTAACTGAAAACCGCACGTACTTCCGCGATACGCCCCCTACCCAAATATATATATAACATATTACGAAGAAACAGAGAGAGAGAAAGATTCACGGTACAGATTTTAAATACACATCCAAGTACGCATCGTATAAATAAATAAACAGAGAAACGGCGCGGCGTATTTGTAAAGGAGATATAGCACAGAGAAAGTAATACGAACAAGAAAACCCCTAGAGGAATAATGAGAGATTTGCGGTTTCAGTGCAACCCTGTAGCCTGTGTGGAAGCTTTCGTTGGTTGAGCTCGGGCGTTTTTCTCTTATTTTTCGCTATTACATTACTTAGGGGGACGTGTAGTCGTGTACGTGTATGTGCGTGGTTTAAAACATCAGTCGCCTTTAAAATGCTGCGAATGGTGCGAGAAAAACGCGTTTCTCCTATATTTACACCAGCTAGCGTTCCTAAAAGAAAGTTCAAAGAACGAAAAACGCGCTGAAAAAAGAGAAAGTTTTCACTTCATATCGGTCTAGATAGGTAATGCGGAAAGCCGATCTGTAAAATTAGCTCGTCGACTCTCCATTTCGTAACCGGCGAAAAACTATTTTCTCTTTAGTATGTAAATTAAGTGGACGGTTTGTATTATTAAAACGCCACCGTACGAAACGTATCGTAAATTTTATTACTCGTTATATACGAAGACGATGGTTAAATAGGCAGCCGTTGCTAAATTTTCTACATTTTACCGAGCCTTTTAAAATCGTACTTTTTCCTCCGAGCTTTTTATAAAAAAAAAAAAAAAAAACTGTTAATAGTATACCAAAATAGCGGCAATCGGGAGTTACCAAAAGAACGTGAAATATAAAAGTAACGAGCTTTACTGTGCATCAAAATCTATTATGAAATATTTTCCACTGTTCATCGGCTCTTCGTAATTTAATTCGAATTTATTCAACAACACATTTTTATAGTTTCCGTATTCCATCAGGTAAATTTTTTCATTACAAAAATTTTTTTGATATTAATCGAGGAAATAATCAGTGCGTAACTGCGATGGAAAATTTCAGCACAAAAAATAATTTATGATTTTATCATAAAACAAGACAACTAAGAGAAAGTTCTTTGAACATTTTTCATGCAATATGTTAATTTCAGACGCCTCCATTACAAGCTCAAAGTAGAGATTTTCAAATTGGTAACGCTTATTTTCAAATAATATTTCAACTACTGAGACACACAGAGGTACTTAAATACTTATGCATAGGTTGGTAGGTAATCCCAATTAACCTATCAACAAAGATTATACTATAATAAACTACGTTTGAAATAGATAGGCATCTCAATAGTAAATTTTTGTACTGTATTTTTTTTAATCTGTGACGTTAAATTAGTTTGCAAACATTACACTGCTATCAACTAGCGCCACTGTCGCATGTTTTGTTTTATTATTATTATTATTTGCTTCGGGTCCCTTTTCTTCTTGTTCATTTGGCTCGGCTGCTGAAGGTATTCCTCCTGGGCACGACCTTTCTTTTGCTTTTCCGTTGCACGGGGGTTTGTCTGGGGTTATTTGGTTGATTGTCTTTTTTTTTCTTTTTTTGAGGGGGTTATTGAGCTTGGGATGGGGGCTACTGGGCTGACAGGTAGTATGAAGGTAGGCGGTTGTCGTTAGGGTTGGGATATGGGGGGACTAGTGTGTGCGTCCACGGAGTCTGTTTCGCCGTTCCTAATTGTTTGTTTTTTTCACGTTTTTTGGAGGGTGGGGGGTTACCCTTGTTTCTGCTTTTTTTGCTTTTTTTGCATACTTTTTTGTGTCTTTTTTTTCTAGTTTTGCTTTGCTGCTTTTTTTATTTGTCCGGCCCCCGCTCGCCTACTGGGCATAGGGGAGTCGTCATGCCAATCGTATGTCATTGAAAGTTGTGTTATTTCATAGTTTCAGATAAATTTTAAATTATTATTATTATTTAGATTTAGATTTTGTTTATTTATTTTTATACAGCCAAATATATTTTACTGATAAAAATTAATTTTTGTGTGGTGGCGTTGATGGTGTCACACTTGTGAACTAAAACTAGAGCATAACCGCTTGTGCCTATCAAAAGTAGAAAAACTTTAAACACGGTTCCCTCGCCACATCATGATGGGACTACGGGTATAGGAGGTTGCATAAGCAATTTTTGCAGGAAAAAACACTAAAAAACCTGTAACTGCAGGAAAAATTAAAATTGTGGAATATCGCTCTGTGGGACAAACAAGTGCATGTTTAAAAATATTATATCAAAAAATTGCTCAATTTTATAAAAAACTGAAGTCACAGGACCTTATTTTGAGGTTTTTATGGTTCCATCTTATCAAAACCTGAAAAATATTACTTTTTAGTTCAGTCGACAGCATACTTACTTCATCAGTTTTCATAGTTACGTATTAGCCACAAATTAATGGGGTATTTTAATAGTGACGTCACAGACAGCGCTGCGCTCGGAAAAAAGGTGAAGTAGCGGGACAGACACTCGATAATTTGCATTATCTCTTATGGAGGAGTGCGAGTTTTTCCAAATTTTCACGATTATTATTGGGTCTACATAAAAATTGCATAGAACTAAATTTTTAAAGCGAAAAATTTCCGATTTTTTGAGTATTTTTTGATGGGTGAATTTAAAAATTTTAATAATCGATGTAAAATTACAATCGAAATTCTTTTAAATCATCAGTACAGCAATAAATTTACAAAAAAAATGATAAAACTACCGAGATCAACGCAACATCTTCAAAGTTATATTTTTTTATAATACATGCTTATGAGTTATTATGTTTGTACCGCTGGTTACACTTGGTTCTGCAAAACGCCACCGTCGATCTACTTCAGTGAAATCCCCCATTGTGTGTTTCTTGACAAGGATTATCGTTAAATTACTTTATTTACTTTTGAAGTAGTCAAGTATGTAGGACTAGCCAGTCTAGGTAAACCGTATACAACATAATCTTATACTCAAAACTCGTCTTACGGAATTCCAGTAAATTTTTAATTCACGGATTTAATGATGGAAAAAAAGGTGTAGATTTTGAAGGATTAATTAAGCTCACGAAGCAGACGGCCGGGAGCGTGCGTCGTATAAATTATACGAAGCATTAAGTGTTCGCCGACTATCGGAGATTTTTTTATAGTATATGGGCAATTTTTCACGTTTTTATTGTATAGCTGAACATTTTGGACAGTATAAAAGGGTGTTGCTAGCGTAATTCGTGGATAACAAAACTCGACTGAAAATATTTTGGTGTAAATTTATCGTTTAGCTTTTTCAACGTTCGAATAGTTTTTGTATTGATTTAATGGCTAAATCGACTCCGCGAAATAATTTTCATTTATTTATTTCCTTTAAACAGAGTAACCGAGTAAATTTTTAAGCCTCTTAAAATTGCCATCTAAATTGCCACGGCCGTATTCTTCGCATCGCCAAATTCGTCGTTTTTCATTAATGAGTTTTAATTTTTCACCTCTTCTCGCCGCATTTTAAGCAAAAACGGCGCGCCGACGGCTCGACGCGTCGGTGGCGCGCACACAAGCGAACGATTAATCAAAAAGGAGAGTTCCTCTTTGATTTTTCTTTCGTGCTAATTGTTTTCCCTTAATTTCGGTAGAGTTTTCTTTCATTCCATCGCCGGCTTTTTACGTTACATTTCATTATTTGCGTTGGTTCGTTTTTCTGGCGGAACGCAGATTAAAACAGCTTTTGCGAAATTAATAATATGCAAAGAAAAATTTCCCCGTCGACGACGACACAACGTTACTAATGGAGGAAAATTAATTATGTTAAAAAGCCGAGCAGAAGGTAATTATTTGTTATTTTGAAATTGTTGTTTCGCGCTTTCTGTGATGAGGATTGTATTAATACAAATATGACGCGCGTTTTCGGTTTTAAATTCATTTAGTATATGTGGCGCCGCGCGGCGTTACAGCATCCGATGCTCATTCGGCGCGTACACAGTGTCAAGCTCAATTAATGCTGGTTATTGAATGGCGGAAAAGCGCTTCCGTTGATGAATAAGTTCAACTTTGACGATGTACGGTATAATGGTGAAATAAATAATTCTAAGCCTCCTAAGCGCGCTTGCATTTCGGATACGTTAAAGAGGCGAATGTACCGAATGTGACGGGCGCTACGTTGTCGTCTGTGTTTTAACATGTAAAAGCGGCAATTTTTCGTCGCCGAATCAAAACGATAATTTTCTTTGTGTTTGAAAATTTCGCATACACAGAATTCGCGTAGCTTTGAAATAAAACACGTATCCGGTGGCAATTGAATTTTCATTCGATAGCAGTCGTTTCGATTTCGTCGAAAATGACGCGTCTCATGCCGCCACGCCGGTCACACGCAATTTATGTAAGGCGAGCAAATTTTTCAAACCAGCATCGTAATTACAAACGGATGGTTTTCATAATGGGCAAAGTGAATTTTCAACGCAATTTTGACCGCCCATTTCTGTTTTATTAACGAGAGTGAACCGAGAACGTCGGATAACTAGTATGCAAACGTCGAAATTGGATTTCTTTTCCATAATAATGAGATTGTACGCTGCAAAGCCTCGACCTAGTAAAAATACACTGACATGGTTAGCTTCAGTACTTTAGAATACCTATTCGTATTCGTACACAGATGTGTTGTAAGCCTTACGCGCACCCTGTGCAACCCGTATTACATTCAATGGAGCGTTCAAATGGTTGAATTTGATACTGGGTCAAGCGACGAGATAATTTCGCCATGCATAGAGGTATACCATGGAGCATATATGTAATTACGTGCTTACATATATCAATTTCCATATATGTACCAAGTGATCACACTCTGCATCAACAGAAAGGCGTGAATATGATAAAAGAATTTGTTGTTCGTTTTGATTCCGTCATTCACATATCGATCTCTTTGAAATGTTATCACTTCATCAGTCTTCTATAAAAGCTGTTACTAAAGTAGTGATACCATCGTATAATTAGGTGTTATCAACTTTTAATCATTTTTTGCTACAATCACAGGTTATTTGGCAAATTCATGGATTTGGAGAAAATTACGAGTCATTTTGGAACCTATTAATGCACAAGTAGCTTAGTATTCTACGCGAAAAAGCATTTTAAGATTATTAGAAGACGTTGTTAATAAAAGCTGACATGTTTTCTCATTTGAAAAGGAAATACGATAGTAAAATTAAAGATCAAATTACACCCAAAAACATATTGCACTTAAAAAGTGACCCAACCAGTAAAAATTCTCCCTAAATGTTTTAGATACTGTACGATACATAACAACGCTAGGGTTTCAAACGTTAACACAAACTTACCCATCACCTCAAAGTGAAATCCACTAACAACGCGAAGGAGTTAGATTTTCATCACCCTTGGAAAATAAAACTTTCCTAAAAGGGGCGCCTACACCGTTTTGAATTCGATAAGAGGGCAATGAAAAGAAACGATTTGATTTAAAGTACGCACACATGCGCGCATATATAGTAATTCGACTTGTTAGAATGTATTTTGATGGCATACTTAATCTCATAAAGAGAGAGGAAACCCAAAAAGCTAGTATAGCAACGTATATTTTTCACCGTTCTTATGTGGTTACCGATTTAAGAACATTAAAGGGATGAAGTCGTTATCGTATATACTCTAAAACCAAGTGAAGCAGAAAAATTGAAAATATTACAGAATTCGGATGTTTTACATAAATACCCCTCGCATATTCCTCCGTTGAGCGATAATGTTAACCGCAACGAACGCGGAAACGCAAATATAGGTTTATCGATAATTGGAAAAAATTACGGATACGGTTTTCTCCACCTTAACCGAACGATATAACGCGGGAAAATATTTCACTGCGATGATACGATTTAAAACCACAATGGAATAGATAAAAAAACACGAATCTTTTTCACAACACTAAATGAATTTTGTTGAAGAAAAATACCCTAAATTATCCGCAATATCGTGTGAAAATTCAAGATAAAATGACAAACTCTCCACGACTATTTAACGTGATCACACTTGAGTGCAAACAAAGAATCACGTCAAAATAACTGCGACAGTTTTTCAACTTCCTCGTGAATTCCAAATATCGGTTATTAAAACTTATAACAGAGCGAAAATCACTTCGGAAATGAAAGTTTGAAAAAAAAGAAACGTTTCGAACATTTTCGATACTTGTGAAAGGTTTTAATAAAAAATCAACACTTTGAAGTTGTTTTTTAATCAGAATTTCCAAACAGTGTTTTTAATTTTTTACCATCTTTGCATCTGTCAAAACTTTACTCTCGGATGTAACTTTATAGCTGAATTTTTGTTTCGTTTTGTCCTAGTAGACGAAAGCGGTCAATGGTTTTTTATTTCCTTGAAAGAAAATGCCAGTTGTCTCAATATTCATTCATCGAAATCCTTTTTCAAGTTGCTTAGCAGCTTATGTCCATCTGCATACAGGCCCAATCGGAAGAGGGAGAGGGGTTTTCTTCCGGGCTCGAATTATTTTAAAAGCCCAAGTGCGTTTTAAGCCCTTGTAAAAAATAACGGTCGCTTTGGAAAAAAATGTCGGGCCTATTCTGGGGAAGGGAGGTTTATATAATTTTTTCTCCAAGACCCGAATTTTCTCTACACGGCCCTGTCTCCATATTAAGTAACGATCTCGGAACGTGTGCAACCAAAACGGCAATAAAATCTAAATTAATTATCTTTCAAAGAAAATTCTGATAAGATGAAAAAGAATCTAAAAATTCTTTAAAAAGTTTTCAAAAGTTTTGGAATAATTATAATATATATATTTTGGTAAAGAAGGGAAAATATCTTACAATATTTCAAAAAAGTGCTTTTGGCTGCATAATCAAATATGCAGTTGTGCGGGGTGCGGCCTAAATCTAATTAAGCTTGTAAAATAAAATGAAAAAGCCCAAAGGGAACGAAATACCAAAATAATCACAATGAGCAGAAATGAGCTCAAGTAAATGGTATCTCTCGTGATTTCATCATCTACAAATATTTTGGTCCTACTACAAGAATGTTCTAAAAATGCGCAATTTTGTTGGAACTCACTTATGGAGCTTATAATTTCCAGTATGTAGAAATACTGTTATGTATGGTAGAAAACATTTCTCAGGTATTAAATCAGAAATTCAAGAAATTGAAAGAATTTGCAGGAATTATATTATGTTGGACGAAGAATTAAAGAAGTCAAATAAGCAAAGAGAGCTTAAGGCAATTTTAATAGGTGATGAGGTACTTCCGAAGTCAATAACCTCAACGGTAAGAAAAGTTATCTCATTGCCGTTTTTTCAATTTGATCTCCGAAGGAATTGAAAATATGCAAAATTTTGTTGTAACCTTTTTTGTAAGTTTTGATCAGTTCCACAAAATGATAAAACGAAATTTTGCATATCTTCGATATTAAAGGTGCTACATCGCGTGGAAAATTTTTTCGTTTTGTTACTCCTTCAGTTTATAAATTAGGCAAAAATGTCAAAATACTGATTTCGCAGTACGTAATGAGATCCGCAAAGATGTCTTCATAATTTTTTTCTATCAACAGAATTCGGCACCCCTTCAATTTTCAAGTTAGACCTTCCTTCATAATAACGTTTTTTATCTATTTTCTGGAGTACTATCTACCGGTGAAACTCCATTACATGTATTTTGCACAATCGATAAAAGATTTGCTCACACAATTTATCAGATCACTATAGGTGCAACAATCACAATAATTTTATATTCGTAGGTATTAGGTACAGACAGATGTTCGATAAATTGTGGTGATTATTCCCTTATCAGCGTAAGTTAGTATTGGTATAGAGTGGTTCGCTTCATTTAAATTGATATACCACCACTACCTGTTTATTCAACTCTGCGACAATAACGTCGCCGTTTATTATTTCATGGCATGTGAGCTTTATACTTCACGTGACAAATCTTACGCGACGTTTTTTTTTCTTTGCTTCTAAAATAAACATATTTGAGATTTATCGCATGACGATATAAGTTTGATATATTTACGTAAACGCGTGTAACTAGGACATTGGCTTTTGGGAAAATTTCTCTTCATGTAAAAATTATCGATTTTGGCCGCTCTGCATGATAGCGTTATTTACCCCTTCTAATAATAGGTTTATGCAATATGGTAAATCGGAATTGATTCCCGAACGATCGTTGTCGTACATATATTTACATAACATGCTAAAATGAATAACAAGGATACGAAATATAAATAAGTGGTTGTAAATTTTACAAGGTTTTTTCGACTACATCGAAATTCTACCTTTTTTGTTAATATTTTCGTCATGTGCGACATAAAATTACAAGGTTTGCTTTGGGTACGAAGTAGTAAGTACCTTAAAATGTAACATAGAGACTAAATAAATCACGATCAACAAAAATCACAGCTATGATTTCTAACTATGTGGTTCTTCTTTTTGTTATGTCATCGAGAATATTTGAGGTAAATGTAACAGTTATGAACTGATGATATGAAAGTAAAACAATACAACCAGATGATGAACGACTCCACAGATACTCGAAATCACGACATAATGAGATTCACGCCATACTATTTGCTATCCCATACAAATTGAATGTAAAAATACAGCCCGGAAAAATCTCCAGCTAGGGTAAAAAATAACTCCACCATGGAGGGTTATTGAAGGTAAAAAAAAATCCATTTTTGAATTGTTTATCGTATTAACGCTACACAGGGACAGATTGCGTGGATGACATCTCCCACCATAAAAGCTCTCCGTGTAAGATAACCCAAAAGTGCAGCGTTTCACGAAGCGTACGGTCAGCCCCTGGGGGTCATGAGAAAACGAAAACTACATCGTTGCGTTTAAGGATTACAAAACAGATTTTGGTATTTCAGGCACAAAACGCTGCTAAACGAGGCATAATATATTTTCATAATATAAGCGGTCTCCGAGGAATTTAAAAGATGTCTGCTGAATAAAATGGGTATATTCTGGTCGATGTTTTCGCTATGCATAGCTTCGACGACGAAGAATTATTCCGCAAGAAAAATATTAAAAGGTAATTAAATTTTTCAAGATGGAAAAAATTTTCCACCAACTTATTCCCACAGTTGAGAGTCAACTGAATCAACAATGCTCCGTACCGTACCGAGCTCCTATATAAACTCGC
The DNA here is from genome assembly GCA_003261595.1 of Maconellicoccus hirsutus. Taxonomy (NCBI): domain Eukaryota; kingdom Metazoa; phylum Arthropoda; class Insecta; order Hemiptera; family Pseudococcidae; genus Maconellicoccus; species Maconellicoccus hirsutus. The sequence continues at coordinate 143,039 of QBDW01004940.1, forward strand.
CTACAAAACGTACTCTCGATGATTTACTATCTTCGATGTGAAAATACTACAATGAGAACCAGACGAAGATAGTTGTTGAAAATATATCATAAAAGTAGCGCGTTCGCGAATTTAAAAAAAAAGGAAAAACAACGCTTAGACCGATGTTAAATTCCCAATCCTTGGTAGAATGATAAAATTAATTAACGGCGCAAAAGAAAGAGAAAATAAAACCAAATCCTCGCGTTGAACGTTTCAACGTACATGGTAATGTATTAACTGTGTCAAGATAATGAAAATTTTGGAGGATTATTTTTTGCTGTTTTTGTATACACACTACGAGGCCTTTTTATGTATACCTAGTTTTTTGTACCCATTGCTCATACGATATGATTTTTAATTTCCTAAATGAATACCTCACTAATACCCCGTTGACCCGCGCAAATATGCCAGCTTCGTTAAAGAGGTTTTTTTTTCAAAGTTGACAAAACCGGGCGGATTGTGATGATCATTAAATACGTATTTTAAAGCACACGCAGTTCTAAACAACATTTACATAAAACCAACAAAAAAATTGACCACTTTGAGAAAAAAAATTCAAATTATGCGAAAGTATGTTCTCAACACAGTACGGTGAATCGGATCAAAGAAAGGTTGCGACTTTTCCACCCACGTTCGCAATCTTTTTGATGAAACGAAAGAGGATTTTATGCGTAGCATCAACGACGCTAATAAAGTAAATAGCGATAAGTTTCAGCGATGTGTATTATTTTCGGATCATTGACGACAGTATTTCAGGCTTCAGCGTGAATAGCCCAACGAGTGAAATCGTTAATCTCTCAATTTAGAAAAACTTTCGACAGCATAAACCAGCAAGATATCCAAACAGAACACACGTTTATAAAACAGGTGATCGTGCAAATCAGATGAAACGCATTATGAATGATTCACCATACCAATATAATATTTTTGATTTTCCAAAAAAAAACTTCACCTGCGCTGGCATAGGTATAGAAATCCAAAAAGCAAAAGGAAATTAAATTTTCCAAAAATAGTTTATTTTAATATCGCGTCTTAAAAGCGTGACTTATATTATCTGGCTTTTATATTTTAATATATTTTTGCGCGGTACGTGCCCGATAACGTTTGCGTCGAATATCTTTTTTTTTCAATTTTATAAATTGATTTTTGTTTGTGGAATATTTACGTGGATTTTAGAGGATTATTTCCAAGTTTTTCGCTGAGCCTAAAGATTTTAACTTTTTTTTTCGTCTTATTTTAATACTTTACGAAAAGAAGATTTATTTGCGCCAAGTTTCTCTCTTGTTAGCAGTATGACTGTTCAAATGTAAACACTGGTTGAATTTTTTGTCGTAAAATTTAGGAAGCGGACACATCTGAAATGCTTAATGCGTTTATCGCGTGTAATTTATCGGCCGAAGCTATGAAAAGCAATTTTTTAATTGGTTGTGTGTTGATAGTCAATTTCTACACTATTTATCAATTTACATACAATGAACAAAAAATAAAAAATAAACGAGGGTACCAAATTTTCACAAAAAATAAAGAAATCATTTTCGATGAAAAAATTCTGTCGGCGAATTTCTATCTTGAATTGCTTAAAGGGTCGAAAAAGGCATTTTAGATAATTGTAACACCTTCCATTACGGAGCAATTGATACACACCCTGATAATTACTTTCCAATCGCCTAACAATCCATTAAGGAAGAAACTTCTTTAAATAAAACACGAGTAACAGTCTCTAATAAAAAATGATAAAGTTGCTGAGCTTGCACCGAAGATTGTTTTTTACCCCAGTAATAGATAGCGAAAGAGGGCAACTTACAGAACACCGTTCAATTACCGATGAATTAATTTTCTCATCGTAAACTTGAACGAGATCAATAAATCTCGACTAAAAAAAAAGAAAAAATTAATTAATTAAAACCTACGCCACAAGCAATGAAGAAAATCCATTTTCATTTTTTTTCTCCTTGATATTTTTATTCTTTTTTTAAAACTAAAACATTGATAAAAGTTAAGTCAAGTATCAATTTCAGAAAATAGGATTAACGTAGAAAGTTGAACAATTTATTATGTCCTCAAGCACATATATCATAAAAATAAAGATTTATTTAGGATTATCAAACCTCAAATCACTTTAAAAAATTTTTTAGACTTTGAAAATGACTTAAAATTTTAATAGGACGAAAAAGATAACCCTCTGTTGAATCTAATAAAATACCTATCTAAAAGAATAATGGTCATAATCTATTTGAAAGGTAACTTCGAATTCATTATAAACACCTAATTTTTAAATTTTTTACACAAAGATATTGTATTCAAAATAACTCAAGATAGTTACCTTTTTGTAATATTTGAAACCAGCAGGACGCGCCGAGAATCACTAAATAAAATTTCATTTTTATTACTGCGCTTTTGCTTTTCTCTTAAAAATACCTTCATTTTGATGACGTTATAAAACTCCAGTTGACATGAGAAAGATACCTCATCACTATGAAAAACTTGACTGCCGAGCAAATTATACAAAAACTTCTCATTATAATCCTAAGCTGAAAATTAAATTTGATTTTATTTGTATTTACTAAACTTATCCAGTTCTGTCATATTTTTCGACTTAAATATTCAAAAAAGAACGAAAAAAGCTCAAACATTCACATTTATTCATTTCAAACCACATCAAAAGTAACAATTCCAAAGACAAGGTTGTACGAAGAGCGAAATATAAAACTTTAATTCCCTTTTAGCCACTTTTGTTAACGACGTCCAAAAAGAGCCTATTTTCGGTGTAATGGAGCGTATCTACTAATTAATTTGCACTAGAAAACAGAAAACGTTAACGATAATCGTGTGATTCGAGGTTACACTTTACTCTTCAACGACAAAACGTAAAGTAAACACAGCCAATGCATTTTTACTAAATTAAAAGAGTGTGCGAGTTCTAACTAGATTAAAATTACAGTAATGATAATTTCTATGTAAAAAGTCTCCTTTTGTGAAGATTAAACAACGACATGGTAAGTTCTTTCTACCGTAGCGGAAAAGATTATCTGTAGCTTTTATTATATACTCAAAACTGTATAATTGAAACGTGCTATATTGAGCAATCGAGCATATTCGCGAACAAATTGACCTATTAACACCGCGAACAAGACGTGTTAGTAATAATAAAAATTATTTTAGAATATTCCAAGCTTCCTTTATGAAACATTTGGTAAAAAATCTTCACGAAGAGCGATAATGTGAAACAATTAAATTGAAAAAAATTACACAAAAATTTCGCCAATTCCTCTGCGGACTCGATTTAAAAAACATACAAGTACAACGGTAATTCTGAAACACCACGCAATCAAAACCGTTTGGGAAATGGATTAAATGTTGAATATAGTATATTAAATATGGAAGGGGTAAACTTTATGTAACTACGGTAAAATTTTAACAGCTATTCGTTGATATAAATGGTCGCGCGACGTGATTCTTAATTAAAAGTAAATATGAAAACAGTGTAGCCAATTACGCAGCATGGTAATTAGCGGTAGGTACACTGACGACGACGTTAAATAACTTCCATTTATTACTTCGCTCTCGACTACACCTAGCAAACCCTCTCAACAACGTATACGTATTATAAACGTACAAGCTGCATATAGAAAACATTACCTCACCTTTGGCTCCGGCATTTCGTTAGTTCTTCAACAATGTTCTCGCTGAGCCGGTGAAATTACCGTATGTCAACGTTTACCTAACGATTGCAAAATGTGGCAGCCCCTTAAGTGCTATAATTTTATACCTTCGTCTTCGCCGGCTACGTCGCGAGATGGCGATATTTTTTCTCCATGCGTGTAATTTTTTTTTAGTCCAGCTTTTCGAAGCTTTAAAGTACGGATCCATAACGATGATTTTTAAACCGGTACATTATAAGTTTTCGAATACTGTACTTACTGCCTTTCGTGGCTTCTTTTTCTCTCTTCCTTTATTCCTTAACGCATTATGAAAAATACAAGAAAAAAATCCAATCCTCCGGAGGCTCTTAAATCACAAAAAGCCATATAATATTACAATATTGTATAATAAATGTAATAAAAACACCACTCATCTCGCAATTTAACGTCCGTAAAAATAATACCACGGCATCGCCGAACACGAGATTCTACCGAAAGACGCCATTTTGAATAATTTTATCATTTGTACACGAGAAAAAAAAAAGTCGTGAAATAATAAGAATTTCCAAGACGAAGAAAAAAAATACCCAGTAGTCGGGTAACCATATTTATGGGATAATTACTAGAATAACGGAGTTTTTATCGGAATTGAAATTTAATAAAAGTCATAAAAATATAAATTATATATATTCTTAAAATATCCTAAAAATACCAAAACGCTTAACAAAAAATATTCTACCTAAAAAATTAACGAATTTTAAATTACGAAAAGGATAATCATCGTCAAATTAATAATTTAAAAAAAATGAATATCGAATATTTATATCATGAAATAAGTAGAACGACCGTGTTTTCGGTTCCATAAATATAACTCTTTCCTGTTACATTCCATTTCATCCATTTGCCTTTTTTTTCTGTTTATATCTCAAGAAAAACGTGTAATGCGTTTTAAAAATATTCCGCGACGATTGAAAATCGATTTCATTAGTCTTGGAAAAGTTTGTTGTTTTCAACAATAGCACAGAAATCAATTGGTAACTGGTAATTGAAAGTATTCGTTCAATTTTACAAGCATAATGTAATTTGTTCATTCTTCGTCAAAGTATAAGAAAGAAGTCTCCATAAATAAATACCAGCATTCGGTACATGGCTCGTAAACCTCATCAGAAAAAAGATGTTAATAAAATTGCATAACCGGAATGCCGTAAATCGCACCGCGTGGAACTAAGATTTTACACGTGCCACTGGCATCTTTTCCCAACGATTTTATACGCGATAATGAGGAATTTCTGTTGTTAGAAATGACCGAATGGAATTCCCGTTCGATGGGCCTTTGAAAATGACATAATATATAGAAGTACACTTTCAAACGTCATTTCGCAGCAACTGACATACCAAGAAGTCCGCGACATCGATCCGTGGAAAATTTTACTAGCAGATGATTGATGATAGAACAAGACAAATATTGATGTTTATTTTATAATAAATTCGGTTATATTTCCATTACACCATAGCCACGTACTCTAGGCAATTTTTAATACAATTCGTATATCTCATTGTCAGCTTATTATTTCAATCCTAAGACTTGGTTTTCGTCGTAAATCGAGACGAAAAAGAATACTTCCATTAGGTGTAGAAAACGAACGAAAAAAATTGACCGCTAAAAGCTTCGAAAAAAACACGTTTTCTGGTTAAAATTTCTCGACATAGTTAGAGGTATTTTTAGATCTGATGTCAGTTACGTGGTCTTCATACACACGTAATTCTATCGGACGGAATTATTTTTCAAGCTTATACGAGTAATTTCTGAATCGAATTCTGAACGCGTAATTGCAAAAAAGTACCTCAGTCAAGGCGGAAGGTAAAAGCATTAACTTTCAGTTCGTAATTTTACCATCGACCATTTCCGTGAACGTATAGTGCACAGTCGTCCTCTGAACCAGCGATATTTTATTACTCTTTTTTCGCTTAGTCCTGGAAAAACTTGTAAGTATGAAAAATTTCGGATGTAGGTTAATGGCGCACATTTGTTGGTAAACGTGTCAAAATTTTTAAATCGTTGGTAAAGATGATACTTGGAAGATTTCTTTTCATCCTGCATATATGTATCATGCTTGAATAAATTACGAGTATATCTTTAATTTCAGTCAAAAAAATACTTATAATTCAATCAAGATTAGACAGTAATTCTTGGTATTATTCTATCGACATATAAAAAATAAAGTTTATATGCGAATATTGAAATGTATTAATATTTTGCAGTTAAATATAGTTTTGAATAACCTCGGAATATTTTGAGATCGCTATCAATATCATTGAGATGACCGTAAATAAAGGATTCTAAAAGAAAAAGATTTATCTGAAAATTATAACCCTACGAAATTTATTTGAAGAACCGATTTTTTTTAATATACAAAATAAACATGAAAAAATTATGCAGAAAAACAATCTTAAATTATCAACTTCCTACTTGAAAATGGCTTTGATAATATTTCATCGACGCAGCGCTTTTAATTTTGTTGACATCATTCAACGCCAACGCAGGAAAAGCTCCATGAGAAAATTTTCGCGCCAAAGATGGTTATAAAATTGACGATTTATGACACTAGAAAGAGGGTCAATAACCACTTTGTTTAGATTTGATACAAAGGAAATTTATTTAAACGATCAACAAGTTCATCTTGAGCAACATCGACAGGGTTACTATTAATCCGAAGTTTTGTGTAACATGTAATTTGTTCATAAGAATGGTTTCTATACATTTAAAGTGAATTTTCGGGAATTTTAAATGAAAATAATTTATTTTCCAAGGAATGACTACTTCAAATAAATACGCTACACAAACAAGAATTTTTCTTTTTTGTGAAAAATTACATTTAAAGTAGCTGCAATTAAATATGTTTTATAACAAGACCACATAAAACGCCTGAAATCATGGTTTTTTATTTAATTGTTCTAATTTTTATAATTTCTCGCTTAAAGGAAGGTTTTTGAAATGAAAAATCAACCAACTGCCATGCTGCTGGTGTAATATAAACATGTAATGTCGAGCTATAGGTACAGCTTTTTTTAGTAGTTTTTACATAGGAAATCATGATGGACAAAGGAAACAAAAAACCAACTGAAACGATAAGAAGTTAATTTTAAAATATAATCCTTCACGTTATCTCGGTATCCGTAACGCACATTCGTACACCAAAATGAAGACCTCCTAAGGGTAAAAAGAAACTAAATATGGTAATTTGGGAAAACCGCGCAAAGACGAATAAAAAAAGGCAAACACCGTTACTCAACGGCAAAACAATAAAAGAAGAAATAACCGGAGTGCGAAATAACACTGTGGGCTAGTGAGAGAAATGTTATTAATTTCAACCGATATTAGACTCCGCGCGCGGTTTTCGGTTAATTACCAACGATCATCTCCAGCTGACTACCAAAGTATGGTATAAATGACCAAAGGCGCAAATATCCCAAAGCTGTAACCCTTTTTCTTCTCAAAATTAATGCTGACGTCAAGCGCGTTGTTTTCTAAAATCATAATTACATCAAGCAAAATACGAAAAAAGTTTTTAACCGGATGAAATAAACGTAAAAAAAGTTGGTAAGGAAAAAAATTGTACTTTGAACTATAACAGAACGTTTGCTCTGGTTTCCATAAATGATACACAATAGATTTTCTATACGAATTAATTTCCCAAAGTTCCAGACCATAATATCCTAAAATTATAAATTTCAAAATAAATGTTTTTGTTTTTTTGATTTTGTAATTACGTAAATATTATTTACAATGAAACTGACCTTCAATTTCAAGAGAAATATCAAAGTAAACTCCAAAAGCGATTAAGTTGAAATAATTGATAGGTTTTTCTCGAGCTTTTCACAACAAAACTACCACTACTTAGTACTTACATTTGCTTTCGTTAATATATATTTCAAAATTGAACGAAAAATGAAAAATCAAAGAAAACACGCGACAGTGAGCTCAAACGACATCTATTCAAATGCTTCAACTTTGGTAAATTTTTTTCTCTTTGGTTTCACCTTTTTTTTTTAAAAAAAAAGCGTTCTACGCAGGAAAAGGACACTCATTACAACGCTTAAACTAGTAAATATACTTTTCACCAATGATCAAAAGCCACTTTATAAAATCCTCGAGTTGGAATTGGCAAACGTTAAATAAACAGCTACGAAAAAACTTTTCATTTCGTTAATAGATTAGTATTTTTAATGCAAAGTAAAAATGCCTAAATCATATGTATATCTCTACGGTTGAAGATTTAAAAACCCTCCTGTTACGAAATTTAATACACGAAAACACATATTTATCGCGCCGTTAAGTGTATAAAACACCCAAATATATGCTTTTTATTACAACTTTAAAATACAGTATAACAAAAAACGGGCGATTAAAATTATCCCATACGTGCCCTTTTCTCACATTTTTTACCGAATATAAAAATCTGAGGAAATAAAACGCGCGTTAAACATCAATTAAAATAATAAAATCCTTTACATTCAACAGTTCCAACCCTTATAGCGAATTCAAAAGCTCATTTATAGGACGCAAAATGAACTGGAAAAATACTCAGATCGCTATCGTTTAGCAACGAAATTCGTAGCTAGCGTTGCCTGCCAACGCTAGACGATAGAAAAGCCATTTTTATAACTCGTTTTAAATGTGAAATACGAGAAGTTAATATATTCATGTTGAAAGAAAAGAGGGGAAGATGATATATTGTACTTTTTGGCAGAATAAAGTCCCGAAATTTCTATATCCGAGGGCAACGCGGGAAGAGAACCGAAACGACAGAAGGACACTTCTTCGTAATAACGTGTGCGAACGAAATCAAGGCCAAGTAACAAAAGACATATATTACCATCAAATTTTAGAACCTTGGTCTGCTTAAGAATGTATCGAAGTATAAGGCAGATTAAATTTCGATTTATCATAGCTGTGTTCTTTATTAAAGGTATTATGTTGTACCACTTGTCAATGCATGCGCGATATTTAAAGCTGCGGGAGAAAAATAAATGTACTTCGGCGTTGAATATTTTCATCGTTAACGAGATTTTCATCAATATTCGAGTGCGATATTTAAATTTTCCCATGTTGCGAAATTCCACCGAGTATTTTTTATTTGATAAATTAACCTGCGCTGAGATAATTTTCTTCATTTTTTGTAAATATTTAAGAACAATGGTCATTAATATTGAAGAAATGTCGCAAAAAATAAAAATCAAATTTTTGGAAATTGAAATCCATCATATTCCTTGAAAATAAATTAAAATAAATAAAAATCGAATAAATTGACGACAAATTAATCGCTCAAATAATATATAAGAATCTTTCTATATTTGATGTAAATTTTGAGGTTTCTAAGATCCTACAAGTTCAGTTGTAGAGCAAATGGGACAATTTTTCCATATGACATCCTAAAACATACACTTGTTTGTCTAACAGAGCTATATTCCACAATTTTAATTTTCCTGGGCGATTACAGGGATTTTAGTGTTTTTTCCTGCAAAACTTGGCTATGCAACACACTATACCCGTAGCCCCGTTTACATTATTTTCAAAATTTTAACAAAGCAATAAATATGAAAAAAATTACGAGACGCAAAATCTTTTCCCTTTGATTACAAAACTGATTTAATAAAGTATTCGAATTACCTTTTAAACAGGAGATCCGAACGGATAGAATGATTATTATTCAGTCTTAAGCGACCCTGGATTTTCCTGTTCAAGACTTCATTCCTAACAATAGAAAAACAATAAATTAAAAATTATTAAAAGATAGCCAAGTTCAGAAATTATACTCTTATCCTTAAATAACAACAGACACAAAATTAGAATATCCTATTTAACGTTGCTGTAAACTGAATTACTGATTTACAAAATTCAATAATTGAAAAAATAAATCTACGAATACAAAATGGTGAAATTTTTTGAGCAATACGCAGTTCTGACCAACTTTCTCAGCAGAAAATAGTAAATATTTTTATGTGGGAAAAATTTTTCATAAGTTTTTTTGTCACATTTCTATTTCTTTCCTTCTGTAATTTCAATTTTTTGTAATTTTTTGATATTTGACATTTGAGTAGAATAATGGGAATGATTCAAGGTCGGGGAAATTAAGATGATATATTCTTCGAGCAATTTTTTTAATAATTTCCAATGACTTTGCAACAAATTAAGCGTAAAAAACCCTGAAAGGATGAAAATTGCATATTTCTGTAATTTATCGTAAACATCATCGTCCTCTTCGTTTCCGTCGGAAAATTTTTTTTCTACCGAAAATTTTAATATCGTTGCTGAAAGAAAAAAATGAGTTATCCCCTCTCTCCCGAATAGAATTTTAACCCCGACACCGGCCTCGAATTTAATTCATCATCTACGACATTCTCAAAATACTCCTAGCTTTAAAACAGACGCGAAAAAAGTTCCATGAACAAAAAAAACCCACATCTCAATAGAATACAATACATATAAATTTGTTTACTGATGATAACTAAAGAACACGAGAATCATAATTTCCCCATTAAGATAGAACGAAGTAATTATAACTACAAAAGCTCGTTCGTTGATTGTTTATCAAATTTAAAGATTCGAAATGGTTAAAATTTTAGCGCTGCGGTTCATATAAAGCTCATCATTTCACGCGTGGATAATTTTTAATAATGTATTAACGAAGGAAATCGTTTATCATGGAATTTATTACGATCAACGACGAAACGATGACACGATGATGTTTTCAGTAACGTGCGTTAATTAGGTGTAAGTATAATAATTTAAGTCGGAAATTAGTTACCATAGCGGTGTACCACGTGTGGTGGATTTATTGCGAAGTGATAATAGTATAAGCGAGGTATACGTGATGTTACTTCGCGATCATATGATAAAATTTCGCTTTTTCTTTTCATTAAATTACCCGTTATAACGATACAGTAAATATTCTTTTATTAAGATGCTATATATACGGAGCGTTTTTCACGTATACAAAAAACCAAACCGAGCGGAAAGTTCGACGGTACACGGCCAAATGTTTTGACAAAACCACGTTTCTAAAGTTTGGCAACTCGTGGTAAAATTTTTTGCTCGTACAACGCGTGAAAATTATATACCAATCATGCAACACCACAATATGTACAAGATGACAATATTTTTTTCTTTCGCTCGCCACCTCGCACCTTGTTATCTAAGTTTTCGCGATACTTTTTCCAAAAGATATTAATAGATGAGACTTTTTGTAGTATTTTTTTTATCTCTATAACGCTAGAAACGCCAACGTGATATGTTATATTACGTTGTCACGTATGTAGTTTATGTATGGTAAAAGGTGTCACGAAAGGGATATAGTATGACACAGGAGGAGGGACATCATCGACGGGAAAAAAAAAACCAGGTCATAAATCATCCTCACGTTTCTGTTAAAGGGTCTTCTTTCTATCTTCACCCGGTTACAGCTATACCAATTTATGTCGTCATTCGCAATTTAACCGTTAAGGGGAAACGTCGCCTTGTAATCGAAGCGAAGTTTTTAGAAATTCACTGAAAACAGGTCGCCTTTTTTTTTTCATTACCATCACCCGAACGTATTCGGCATATATTTGCGGAAATTGGCAACGATTTTGATGCGTTCGACCTAACTGTCTGTCATTTCTTAATGGTCGTATGTCGTACACCGTTGTAAAAGCGCTTGACATTTGCATCTCGATATAGACGTTTGTTCGATGTCAAGAAAACACAAAAAAAGGGGCATTTTTTACGCCGCACAAACGAGCAAGTCGTGACTTTTTTCTCGCAACAGGTAATAAATACTGAAGCGCGTTTCGAATGGTCAACTTTTTGCATATTTTTATAAAAAGTTTTCCCCGCTTGGGTATACAGGGACCGAGGAGCCGTGTAGAGAAGAGATCGTGTTTTTGGTATTATTGTACCGTTTACACGAAAGGTACAAGCGTGTTCGTGTATAGTTAACGTAATGGTCGTCGACTTCTGGCGTATATCTTGTTTTAGGAAGTAACTATACAGTTGATAGGTTTGAGTTTAAAATTTTGTTTTATAACGGTCGTAAATTTTCAACTTATTCTACCATTTACACTTTTAAAGGCACGTTAAATTTC